>JADGIL010020549.1:0-26582 GCA_020352625.1 Cactoblastis cactorum | reverse complement strand
TGAAATTTGGTATGTAGGTAGCTGAAGACCCAGAATAACATATAGGCTATTTTTTATCCCGGAGTTCCCGCGGGACTGATTCCTAATTGAATTTTATAGGGTTTCCACGCGGACGAAGTCGCGGGCGGCCTCTAGTATATTATATAGATGATTTATTACACCAAGGACCCAGTGTTAGTGTAGTGCCCAAGGGTTTTGTCTCCACGTCCCTCCCGATACATCTTATAAATCTGTTAGAACCGGCAAATTGCTGGGTGCATGTGAACCAGTTCCCAGTTTACAATGTACGCGTTTTTGCAGCTGTAGATTGAATAATTGCCTGCTGCTTCGCCGTGTAATATATGACCATAATTTACATTAAAAAGTAGTTATTGCTGGCAAATGGAAAAACGATTTAAAAGGTTTGCGTTGAAACCTTGCGGCTATCAGTTTTACTGTCGAAGGAATATATATTTTAGTGAATTGACGTCTAAAAAATGATATCATTTTATATTACTAATATAGCGTTTAATTTTAATTTCATGCAACATACAGAACATACTTATTAGGAGTACTAAATTATATAGAAACTAACTTCTGAACTGTAATATTTATTTCAAGTTGAATTAAGTTGCAGTGTCTATTTAAAATAAAAACTAATATTAAATAAATTAAAAGAAAGAAAAAATAGAATTAAACTAAACTTTATTAAAAAATCTTATAAATATAATAAAATTAATATCTAAATAAAAATTATCTACGAAAACATGTTAAATCCTATTCAAAATATTGGAAGAATTTCTTTCAAAGGCAATAAAACTACTATAAAGTTATGTCATAAAGAATGAGTTTTATACATATGAGTTTAATTATTCTTTTTTAACTTTTGTTATATGTATAATAATTATTGTAGTTTGGCAGAAGTCAAAGGGAGCTGTCGTTTACAAGGAAGATAAAATATATTTTTTGGTAAAGATAAATGCATATTAAATTATACTCTACATGGACTTATTAAACTATATTTAATAAGTTCACATTTCAGTCCCCAACCGTGCGAAATTCGCAGAAGGTGTAAAATTAGGGACAAATCTAAATTGTGTATTAGAAATTAATTATACTGTATAAGGAATTTTATATAACTATAAATACTTCGAGGAAACTCTTATCGAGATATCAAAAATAGCCAAGCAGTTAGCATAATCACAACCGGGCATGTTTAGATCCAATGTTTATTGAACCGACTTAGCATAATATCAGATGAAATTTTATCTCACCTGTTTTTAGCCATTCATTTAATTAGTTCCACATATTGATTACATTATTGCACGTATTTTAATATGACATAAATAAATATATATAGGGACAAATCACACAAATTGAGTTAGCCCCAAACTAAGTTTGAGATTGTATTATGGGACTCAACCATACCATATTTTATAATAAATACATATATGATGTAAGTTTGGTATAAAATTAAATATTAAAGAATTATAATGAAAAACAACTTGAGCTATTTTATTTGTTCTTTACTGTACTGTAATTTTTTTTCTTATAGTAGATTTTAACAGTCCACTCAAAATTAAAAACAAAAACGTACCTGAGTATATGATGTCCAAAAGCTGTAAGTACATACATATACTTCTGACTTTACAATAGATGACAAGACAAGACATTCTTTAAAAAAGTAGTAGTAGTAGGTCAGAACTACCCTTAACCGACGAGCGTGAATGGAAAGATAGATGAATGTGGAGGAAGCAAAGAAAGTATGTCAGGACCGCAGTAAGTGGAAGAATGTAGTCTCTGCCTAACCCTATGATCATATTTGTGTATGTATGTTTACAATAGATAGTTTTTTATGCATATTTTATAATAAATTAATTAGATATATTAAAGCTACACGCGCAGACAGAAAAAAAATGATATTTGATTCTCAGGTCCTATCCCGAAATAAATCATCCAGAAGCGCCAATTCATATATACATGTGAAACATTACCTAGCTAGTTACATAGTGTACTAGGCAACAATTAGCCATCCTCCACACCTCACGTGGAACAATCGCCGACCTCCGACCCACGGTAATTACACAATTTGCCGACGAAAGCCGCGGAGCAGAGCTTGTGTAATTTATACGACCCACGACCCTAATGTACTTTGTGTGAAAACTCCGATTTTATTTATTTGCGATGTTTTTGGCCTTCAAATAAATATATTTTAAGTTATATATTCATTGGTTGTAGGTATTTCACTTAAGCCATAACACGAATCCAATTAATAAAAAAATCCGGTCAAGTGCGAGTTGGATACGGACACGAAATCACATTTTTATATTTATTTTAATTTGTTTTTAGTATGTATTTGTTGTTATAGCGGCAACAGAAATATATCATTTGTGAAAATTTCAACTGTCTGGCAATAGTAGTTCATGACATACAGTCTGGTAACAGACAGACAGACGGACACCGAAGTCTTAGTAAAAGGTTTCCGTTTCACCCTTTGGGTACAGAACCCTAATTGTACACTGAGGTAAAGATACCAACGTAATCTGAACATATTTGATTTTGAATAAAAAACTAAAGCATTATCATTTTTTTCCTAAATATTTTTCCACAAAATGTGTATATCGATGTGTTGATATAAAAGACATCAACGCGTTCAGCAACAGCATTGAAAAACTGTAATTGTTATATATTTCCAAGATCTATGGTTATTGTAAACGTGAGCTAAAGGAAAAATAGACACAAAACTTAATGATTTTTATTTCCTCGTCTTTTTTTTTCGTAACCAAAGGATTGAAATATTCTCAGATATAATACAATTAATAAGACTTGACTTTTTTTTTAAATTTTATGAGCTGGTAACCAAGACTAAAGGCCTTGGTTACCAGGTCATAAAATTCAGCTAAATTATTTATTTCTTCTTAACAACAAATACTAAAATTAGTTTAAAATATATATTTTTGTGGCTTCCATACATATGCACAACTAATGTGATTTTTTAAAAATATAGGCTAAAGTATGGAACTCCACGTGTGTAAGTCCAACTCGCACTTGACCGGTTAAAAATAGTAATGGTTAACTGACCTTGGCTTCTAGGTTCTCAAGGTTGACGACCCCGCCCCCACCCCCTGTCTCCAAGGTTTGCTGAAACAAACGGACATAAGCTTAATAATGTATATACAACTAACTATGTTGTGACTTCCTTATTCATCAGTTAAATATTAACCATAATTAACACCCAAACACCGCATCGCTAACTACAGTTCAAGGGAACGTAGAACGTAGAAGCAAGTCATTAGAGCGCATATAAAGTTTTTACTAAATGTCAGTTAATTAGAAAGTTATTTACTTAAAAACTACGAACTCAAACGTTATACATATGATATAAAAGTAAGATAATGTAACAGTAACGTATGTATATCAATTCCTTGAGTGTAAATTATTTTTATCAATTAAAAGACTTCTTTTTTGTTAAACTTAATGAAGAATTTTTTTAAGAATTTCTAAAATTTAGTGTTTTACTGCGTTTGGAAACGGACTCTTACTGAGAAAAATATAATTCACTATACAATTCTTATAGTAAAATAATGTTACATAGGATATTCATAGCAGTATATTAATTTGAATCAAAAAAATACAACACACCTACATGTGTGTTGAAGTTTTGTAGGTATGTTTTTAGATGTTGCAATATTTTTAAGAATAAAACAGTTCACAATATTTATTGTCATTCAAGTGAAATGAATTTGAGAATATGATTTTTAATTAGACAATGTAAAACAAACGATTATGAAGTTAATTTTACAATACAACTGTACAGTTATTTCAAAGTTTTAATAATAAACGGGTAGGTGTCTTCACAATTGCTTTGTTATAGTTACTAAATATAGTAAAATTATTTAAATACTTCCTGTACGAATAAAGCTTAATCAGCAATCTATAGTAAACTGTATTAAGCGACCGTCAGTAAATGTACTTCTACCATGTGAGTTTGTTGATCTTCCGACTCATATGCTTGTTTTTATTGATCCCTACAAGCCTCCGGTTTGGGAAAACATCGTCAGTAAACGTGCGCTAGGTAGTCGCTTTCATGTAGTGTTTACGTATGTCTTATTGTCAGTTGTCAATAGATGGTTGTATTGTAAAGTCACTTCAGGCGACACTAGAATAATATGATATTCATAGTACCTACGCTAAGATAGCTGATAAATATATAGGGACAATTCACACAGATTGAGTTAGCCCCAAAGTAAGTTCGGGACTTGTTATGGGATACTAACTCAACGACACTATATTTTATAATTATAATAAATACATATATAGATAAACATCCAAGACTCAGACCAATCTAAAAAGGTCTTTTTCCTTCATGGCCTTACCGGGGATCGAACCCGGGACCTCCTGAGTAGTGGTCAGATACGTTAACCATTACACCACGGAGGTCAATGAGGCCACGTGTACTAATTTTATTCTTAAATGCCACGCGTGAAACCGACAGCTACATACATTATGTATTATATGTAAATATCATACAATTGTTGTGTTGTATATGGTCAATGATAACACTTCCTAACGATGTAGTGCGTACCACGGCGACCGCTTTAGTGCCGGTTCAATTCCGGGATAGACGTTTTCCGCCCCTCACCAATATCTACCAATTTGAATATTCGTTTAATTCGCTGCGCGCTCTGACTTCGCCCCTGAAAAATTTTGCTATGTTACTAACCTTCCTCAAAAACTTCTGTATCGTTTACAAAAAATATGCAAATCGTCAGAAATAGTTCCAGAGATTAGCGCATCCAAACAAACTCTTCCGCATTATAACGTAGTGTAGGTTAACCAGACTCCTCCTACTGCAATGAAATTGAAGCCACTGCCCGGTTCTACCGGTTTTCACCATTTCTCTTTATGACTGCCACGTTACGATTGATAGTCGATATATTATCGACTGGCTAATTACCGCGTAGCCTCACTGACATTGACCCAATCAGGATAACTCAGTACAACTATTCAATATGGGCATTTCTCAGTGAACATGCTTTTATCGGTGAGAACTAAGGATTTTGGAAGTGTTTTCTATAGTATTAAAAATAAACTACTGGTATTTATTATTTAAGAAAAAGAGCTTATACAGTGAAAGACAAAATTGGAAGCTTATTAATTTGAATTGGGACAAATTGAACGATTTCTTAATCTTAAAATTAAATAGCAATAATATCTTGAACATTGGTTACGACAAATGTAGTAGTAGTGTAGAAAGTTGGTAAACAAAAGACGGACTCTATACTATATATTTGAGAGACTGTAATTATCGGTAATCGTATAGATAAGCTTTGTAAAAACACTAGTTTTACGATTATAAAGTGACATGAACCTATTTACATGAGCCCAAATCATGTAAATAGCATAAAATTAAATTATGTTATAGAGGTCTAGACGGTAGTAGTTGTTAACCATATTTGTATATTTTTATTTGTAATTTTTTTAAACACTATTAAATAACCAACGAAAAATATGAAGGTGCAGTAAATTGCATTTAAAAAAATATATATTACTGAATGTGTTTTAAAGACTTTGAGTCAAACAAGCAAAACAGTATAACATCTTGAACGTAATTGAACAGCAGTAGTAGTATATGAAACTGTTACCTATTTGACATTTCCAAGCCTTCCATTTTAATTACATACGTTTTTGAGGAATTTACATAAAAATACCATCATTCCCGTGCCTATCAACTCGAATATTAAATTTTACAAAACAGAACGTATTTTAAAATTCGTAAATGATACATTTTAAAGTTGAGGTAAGTTTTATTTTTAAGTTTAGAGAAATAACAAAAAAATAAATATTGCTTTGATTTCAAACGTGTAATATGAACGGATGCAACTTTCCCAATCTACATTAAAATATCAATCGTTTCATGTCTGAGTGATCGATTGTGTCTTGATTGCTTGGAAATCTGTTGCGATTCAAAAGGAGTGTTTGTCATGGTGTACCGCGTGATTTAAGATTATGTAGCCAACGTGAGAGTGTGATTTGTACATTAATTTAAAGGTTTCACTGCGAATTTATGCTTTTAGAAAGCTCTTTCTGCTACATGTAGATGAAAATACTTGCCGGATATCATCAATCTAGATTGTAACTGAGCTATGTTTGTACATGGGAGATGTTTAAGAAAAATATATATAGGGGCTCTTTATAGGACCTATAGAAGCAAAAACGATAGTTTTTAGAATTTTTGTACGCGCATCACACAAAAACTACAGAATAGATCTAGATGAAAGGCACGAAGATGGACTATGATCTACAATAAAAAATAGACTACATTTTATCTCTGAAAAATGTATAGTTCCCGAGGGATATAATTTATGGAAGCCTAGCAAGGGGCTGGCAAGATATTATAGTATCTATTGGTCGAACGAAGTCGCGGGCATTAGCTAATTATATATAATATTGTACAGTTATAGAAATAAAGATTTACCAAATAATCATTTTATTTGGGTAGGTTTATATACTTTTAAGCGTACTTTATTTTCCTAAATCGATTTAGCCGTTATTTAATTATGTAATAATCACAATTATATGTTCCATATACTACCCATTCCACATTAAATCAGTCCTTTCAGCTTCTATTAAATTAATAAAAATAAAATTTAGATAAATAAAAATACTTTGAAACATCTCGATTACTGTTGTAAAAACTTAAAGACCGACAGTTTAATACTCTCAAGACGGTATGATTAAAATGATCATCAAGTCCCGTTTCTGATTCACTATCATTTATATTTTACGAGAATTCTCGCCGAAGATTGTTTAATGTCTTATATTTCGAAACCAGTTTCTGTCTCGTGATGAATGACAACACGTGTCTGGAAGTTGAAAAATAAATAACAAGTGCCTGCTCGGAATATTCAGCTTTCTTATTAAAATAACAGCATGGTGAATTGTTTTTAATACACATTTGACTCATGATAAAAATTGAGACTTAACCTCCGTGGTTCAGTAGTCAAGGCCTGTGTCTTGTTATCTGGAAGTCAAGGGTACGAATCCCACTGGAAACTACTTTAACGTAACATGAAAAAAGTTATTTCTAATCTGGTTAGGATATTGCGGCTTTGAATCAACTGCGATTTTCCGAAAAGAAAGATTCCGTGCTTTGGAATGCACGCTGCGGGTCCCGAACACCATCTAACGTTTGTATAAATCTATCTTAGGATTGGTTCTGGTTTACCTTTTGGGTTGCAAAGGTCAGATGTTAATCGCTCTGTATAAAAGCAGTAATCTAACCAAATCTCCTAGTTTAAGTAGCGAATCTCGGGCTCTGAAGCGTTGGGCTCGGGCTCTGCTAAGGATGTAACCGAGATAATACTCGGATAAATAATAATTGCAAAAATGGTTATAGTAGCAAATATTTTATTTTCTGGCTTAATTATTGATTTTTGAAAAACAGTCAAGAATTGATTACAACAAGTTAATAATATACTATATTGAACGAATTTATGAAAGTTTAGTGATAAGTGATAAGAACATACATTTTACATTATGACGACCCCCGTGGTGTAACGGTTAATGTATCTGACCGTAACTCAGGATGTTCCGGGTTCGATCCCCGGTCAGGTCATGAAGGAAAATGACCTTTTACAGTTTGGCCTGGATCTTGGATGTTTCTTTATATATGTATTTATTATAAAAAAAACATAGTATCGTTAAGTTAATGTCCCATAACACAAGTCTCGAACTTACTTTGGGGCTAACTCAATTTGTGTGAATTGTCCCTTTATATTTATTTATTTTATTTATTTATACGTGTATTCGGTATTAAAAGTTAATGTACTCTTAACATCCATCATACAGCATGTATTCACACGAACCGTAAAAAGTGAGAGTATTGAAACTGAGTGTAGACTGGAAACACTCCAAGCATGCTGAGTCACTCTCACAATGTCAGAAGACATTGACACCCAACAACAAACAGTAAACAGGTGGTGTTGTTGTACAACAGTGTACTGTACTGTAGTGTAACGTAACTGTTTGTTTCTGTCGCGATCACGACAGGATCACTCGGCGCGTGCCTTGCATTCTTGGCAAATAAGTGCGTTTAGCGAAGGTGTCTTATAAACAACTGTTGTAGGTAGACCGAATACGTTGGACAAAATATATNNTTTTAAGAACAATGTAACATGTATTTTAGTAAAAAACTATTTTGAGTCTGAGTTGAGGTTGAGTTTTTAAATAATAATTGTATATAGTATGCTCTGTAACGGGTTTGAATGTTACTACCGTACTGGACCGTACCGTACTAAAATTTCTATCATTACATAAATACTATACAGCTACTATATGACTGACACCAATGCGTACAGGAATTAAAACTTCTTAACCTCTTTGCAACAATGTGCGAATTAATATTAATTTACAATGCATTATTTGAAATATGAAGTCTTGTTTATATGCCTAATTAATACTAAATGTTGGCAGCCAGCTCCTTGAATTTGGTCTTATTCAGAGCTAGCCTAAATATGGAATATTACAGTTATATAACACATCAAACCCAATCAAAATCATTGTACTTTCGCACCTATTACCGTGACATCGAAATTCGTGCGAGGTAGCTCGGTAAAAACCGTATATAACTTAAACATGTACATAATATACATAATTATATACACAATTATACATGCAATAAGTACAATGAAATGATAATATTTCCGCGCCCGTGTCATTTCCATCCCGCCTGGCGATCCATTAATCACGCGAGCGGAGGAAACTCAATCCAGATCCTGTTACACAAGTCTGTAAGTGCATTATGTGTATAATACCTATGTATGCCAATTATAATGACTATATTTCAAGGTAATGTTCATGCTACTTTATATCAAAAACATTGAGGAATTTCCTCATCAAATCAAAAGATGCCAAAGGATTTCACAAATTTCTAGGTTTAAAAATAAAGTGTCTGTAATGTGTCATATTTTCGTATGCACACATCGAATACTGTTTTAGCGTGCTCTAACTAAATGAAAGATAGTAAAAACCAAAACGGTGAGCGAAATAAGAAGCCATCTATCTCTTCAACAATTCGCTGCTTTAAACAGTACCTGGCGAGGTATTTTTCTGACATCAGAATCTGTATGAAATAAACTAATAAGCACACTTTTAATGTTATATTACAATTCAAAGTGGATCTGAATATTATGCAAAAAAAGCCGTCTAGATAATGTAATAAATAGGCTTTCACGGACACTTTTTCACGTCAAATACGAAATAATAGTATTTTGTTTTTCCAAACCCATGACTACAGACTATGTATATACAGTCAGACATGATATGACATGACAGAACTATGTATATACAGTCGGGCATCGAACCTAGAACTTATTGTATCCTATATGTGGCAATAGAGTTTAGTTTGAAAATATGGGAAAAACGACTTAGACTAGACTTGAGACCTAGCCAGATCAATTTTTTGCTCACTTGAGCACCTATATACCCAACGAAATCGTTAGAGCCGTTTCCGAAAACGACAAATTATGCTCGTTTAAATGGTTTTCTGTGGAGGTCACTTGTGGTATTTACAAATAATAACAAGCACCTTCAACTTTAGGCCTCCGCACTCACAGCATTGCAATCAATTAAGCCTCCATTTGGCAACCTTTGTTTACTTAATTCCCTGAGGATTCGTTCCACTTTCTACATACTACGATCACGGTTTAATGGCCCTGAGCGATGCGGTTTGAATCGTTAAGATTTGTATACATACATATATACTGGTTAACACAAGAATGAGCTGCTAGTAGTCTATTGGTTAGTATTTTCAATATTATGTACCTTAATGTACGTAATGTGATGTTTGTATACCTTAATCTGCACGCTGGTCTAGGAGCGAAGGAAAAACGTAGAATGTGCCATCTGCTTGTCTATCCGCGCAGATCTACCAATATTGGGTCCGTTTTGGGCCTGCTCGTCCGGGGCAGTACCACACTCCCACAGAAGATCAACGTCTGAATGGCAGCTATCAGCCGCCATGCTCCATCTGGTGAGTGGGAGAGCCGGAGGCCCAACTTCCCCGCCCTCCCCATTCGGGGAGGGTGGGGGCTCTTAAAGGCCAGCAACGCTTCTGTGACCCCGCGGGTGTTGCAAGTGTCTATGGCTGGCGGTGATCACTTAACATCACATGAGCCACCTGCTCGTTTGCTTCCCTCTTACATAAAAAAAGCCCACCATTTTGCCGAGCGTGGCCTACAAGTTTCGTGACTCTTGACTCTTATCTACCCCGTAAGGGATAAAAATATTTGCTTCACTTTAATTCACCCACTTATCTATCAAATTGTTACATTATATATTACACCTTAATAAGAATTGTTTCACATTAAATAACTTTTCATGGATAATTTTCTTACAACTATGTAGTAAACTGCGTAAAGTAACGATGTGATCTTAATAGCTGTTAATAGTAAGAAATCCATAATTGCCGGACTTTCGGCTATTCTGTTAATGGATGCCGGAAGAATGATTTATTAATGTTTTTTTTTCTACAACGTAGAAAGTTTGTTTTCTAAAGTAGGTGAATACTTAACAAAGAATGTAAAAGTGAATTTTTGTTTAATTCATTAGCGATTTATACACAATGTATTTTTATATACTATGATGGCCAATGGCTCAGTTTGGCTTGTAGTTTATTAAAGAAATTATATTATAGATCAAAGTTTAAAAATTAACAAATATGTCTTTATTCTCTAAACATATTGTATATACAATTCTGGCTTGTAATGAATTCTTTATTTTATTTTAGTAATAACTTCCATCAGCTTCTAGTTTATGATCAGGTTGTGCTTTGACATAGCCTTACATTATAATATATTGTATTTATATCAACGTTATAAAAATCATTTTAATATCCAAACATATGTAAGATGTTTTGACCTTCCATCGAAGAGTGCGAAAAAAGAGAAATATAAGTATTAAAATCTACTACTTATTATTTCGTCATTAAGTCATTAAACAAATTTTATATGACGTTATTAAGAATGACAACCAAGCATTACTTGTTAGAGTTCTGTATAAAATTGCAGTAAAACTTATATGTATATACATAATAGTATTCAGCTCAACAGATATTTACTGTCGATATTATGATATGAGATATGGCAAGTAAAATAATATGCATGTAAATCCTTGTAAACCAGTCCAAATGTAGTCAGGCGCCACACTTGCCTAAGCTCACACTAGCTCCCACGCATGAGGCGGGACCCAGGCGCATTGAGGGCCATTGTGGCGATGACAAATTGAACGTAATTGCATTATCTATCAACTAACACAACACTTAATCATTTTCATTGATATCTTATAAAGTAGAAATTAATACCTGTTTGCTCATTTAGGCTATTATTACGAGTATAGCACACCATAGGATACACCTATGTATATGTATATAGGATACCACAGGTTCCCCCAAAAAATCTTAACAACGTTGCAAAGTAAGAATAGGTTTTGTGTAAAGAAAAATATTTTCTGAAAGTGGGCTTAATATCCTTAAAAAGTTAAAAATGGACAAAATTATACATAAATAAATAATTATACACGCCTTGACAAAATATTTTTAATTAAATAGAGTATAATAAAAAAGCCATGAAAAGCCACATTAAAGTCACTGCCAAAACAGTTAACGAAGGGTTATAAAGCTCTGTTCTCGCGGTATGGGCCAGTTTGACTCACCAGGGAGGCGGAGCGCTGCTGCTTGCTGAGGTCGTGGCGGCGCGTGTCCTCGCCCGCGTCCGAGAACTGACCCGACTTGCGGCTGTCAACAATAATTATATATGTATGTTATATTCGAGTCTTTTTATCAAATAAATTAAAATACTATAGAGGATG
Organism: Cactoblastis cactorum; assembly: GCA_020352625.1. Taxonomy (NCBI): domain Eukaryota; kingdom Metazoa; phylum Arthropoda; class Insecta; order Lepidoptera; family Pyralidae; genus Cactoblastis; species Cactoblastis cactorum. The sequence continues at coordinate 14,735 of JADGIL010020549.1, read as the reverse complement.
TAAAAACAAATTTAATCAATAAAGGTTTTCAAATTAATAGGACGTTTAGGGAAAAAATTGTTTGGGATTTTTATTCCTACGAATTACAAAAAGGTGGTGGTATTTAAAGGCACCTCGACGGATATCAAAATTATGTATTCATTAAAATAAGAAGAGTTAATTGCTATGACCTAGCCTGTTCACACAAAAAGAAAAATACAACAAAGGATAAAATTAATAAATTGTCGGAAGTGTTTCGCATCATTACTTCGTTTGACTTCGGGAGTTAAAACTATACATATGCTAGCCTAAAGTTGCAAACGGCATTAGATACGGCAAATTATTTATTTCTTGGCTACTTGATCCTGTTGACTGATGCATCCGCAGTTCAGTTAATGAGCTGACAAGATGGTAAGCCAGCCGGCAAATTGCACATTAATCGATCGCCTCTGTAAGCTCGCGACGATAATTATAAGTTTTCGCGGGACGACGAGCTTTTTCTGAGCTGATCCTATGATAATGAAGAAATAAATAAGCGAGAGATTATTCTGATTTACATTATAATCTTGTGCAGCAAATCAGAATGGCGCTTAAAATTTTTGGCTTCTTTCAGTGAAATAAATTCCTGGATATTTCAGATTTTAAATTAAATCAAAGAGGGAAATAAAATAAATATAGTGAGGCTACAAAATTTAAAAGGTATTTTTAATGAATAATTTTTAGTTTACAGTTTTTTTTTTCATGTAATATTATTTAATAGTTACTTTAAGCATTTGAAATTGATTTAAAAATAAAAATATTTGATGAAATAACAATAATATTTTTAAAATATGTTAAAAATCTGACATCCGATATTACTTTGCCCAATTTTCGCAACCTTGAACTAGTTCCACTTGTCGACATCTCGGCTCGGGTTACAACCAAACCGCAAGAAGACATTTGATCAGACAAGGACACGGTTACTAACAACAAGAGAATATCTTATATCGATCGATATTGATACTATCGACAGTATCGACTAATGAGCTGATAAGTCAAAATGAATTAACAAAAATTTTCCTAGGTAATAAGGATACCTATACCTTTTTACAACTCTTGCGTAATTGCGGCCTTTATGCTTAAATGAAATATTAAAAAAATCGTTAATATTTGGATTGAAATTTTAACTCTCTCAGGCAATTCCAAAAAGTAATGTCTATAATCGGTCCTGTCATTCGAAAGAAATTAAAAATCTTTGCGTAGTTTACATATCCAGATATAGAAAAGGATACGTCAGTATCACGTCTATATTATTTACGCGCTAGACAAACCTCGGTGAAGCCGAAAATATAAGCAAATACTATGTATTACTAATCAGCTAAATAGTATAAAAATGATGAAGAATTCTTCGCTTTGCTATTAACTAGCAACCACAGCATCAGTAGGCAATGACCCACAGACAGACAATGGCAGTCAGATCAGCCCACGCGGGATCTCGTCAGCCGCATTCCGAGATCCGAGTGGGCGATCCAGAGATGTTCTCTGCTTATCTATTCTATACTAATATACAAACGAGATAGTTTGTGTCTGATTTATCAGAAGTACTATATTGGTGAAAAATATATCGGCCACCGGTTTTCTGTGCTGTCATTGAACTAAGACAAAACTATTCGTCAAGCTTCCAAAGCACATCAAACTAGCTTAACGCAAACAAAAGTATTCGTAGTGGATCCGCGGGTGACATACTAACATTGGTGAAATTTTTTAGTCAATTAAGCGGTTGTAAAGAAAGCTTTCTACAAATCCTTCCTATGATTCCTGAAATTTTCGTTTCTGTTACATGATAGTTGTAATGGAAAGCGCGAGAGATTTCCGATACAAGAGTAGATACCTGGAAGGCAGCTTGCGGTGCGCGCGCCGGCCGCCGCTGATCATCGACAGCGTACTCATCACGGCCGACATCTTTGTAGCGGGTCATGTGATCTGCAACCAAATAAATCAATAAGAAAAATTAACTTATAAGTAGGCCAAAAACCTTCATATTACAATATTAACCAAGAAACTTTAAAAAAAAAAAAAATTTCGCCATGTAATTCTGTTTTGTCAAACTGACCATGTGTAGAGTAAAAAATATCAACAAATATTCGTGGCTTTATACGGTGATTATCAATATGTATTTCAAGCCTGTAATGTATGAATTTGAAGTGATTGAACAAATTGCGCGACTCGAGTTGCGCATCTGAATGAGTCAATAAAAACTGCAACTACTGTGGGATTGTTGCTTACTGAGAGTACATAATTTATAAGTAATTTTAAAACACTCTCATGCTTATCCAGAGAATGAGAACATAAAATGATCGATCCGCTTCTCTCTGCGGTTTTAAATTGAAGACAATGTTAGTAATACATTCAAGTCACTTTTTCTGACTTTTGGCTTATGATTTTCGCCTCTTTCTTTAGATTATAAGTTAATTTTTCAAATGTATACTCTTATCTTTCTTTAAAATATCTTATAAAACTGAATATTCTATTTATATATGTTAGTTGCCGGGAAAGCCCCGATACGATGTCGCTCGGTCGAAGATAATCTTTGATTGACAGTATCGGTAACAGCAGCCGACCGCGGTCATGACGCAGTCAAATGGGACAGGGATGAGGATATCGGGCAATTCGATCCTTTGCTTTTTTATTACAAGTAATGTTTTAATTACCTCGTCGTTAAGCTAGCTTGTATTGAAAATCTTGAAAAAAATAACATTATAATGTCAAAGATATAGAGACAAAAAATCGTAATGTAATATGTACCAGCAAAAAGCGCAGCTTAGTAAAGGCTCGTGAGGTTTTTTAACCAAATATTACTCTATAGTTTGTGGTTGTGGCGTTCAAGGCAGTCAAAAATATAATAAAAATAACCACAAGAAACATGTGACAGCATGTGATACTTAATAGTTGACATAAAATAAAATCTCTATACTGAGTTATTAGTGGAAAAATTCGTTGTCATAATAATAATTAACTAGAACAAACTATACTACCGACGACGCTCGTGGGCAAATTAATTCGGAATAAAAAAACGTATAGTAAACTTGAGAAGGGCTTGTAATCCAAATAAATCAATCTTTGAAAGTACTTTTTAGAATCAAGTAATAAAAATAAGTACAAGTACATCTTAGGACTGAAATTCATAAAGTTCCGTAAAATCAAGTACTTTTAAATTAAAGATAACGTTCAGGAAATCAAGTATATAATTCAGATTACCCTTGGTTCCGTAGCTACGCATTATTCTTAGATGCGTTACAGGTTAGCGGGCACAAATAACTGGGATCACAACAACGGGTGTAGATTGTAAATGGCTGCACTAGCTGTGTGTTTACTGTAACTGCAGGTCTGTCGGCCCGTTGCCCGTTGGCTACCACGATCTGAAGTTATACAGTATGGGTTTTTTCTGTAGACTTTAAACTCTATCCTAGACATTACACTGATCATGATACTGGAATCTTAGGATATATTTGAATTCTTTCGAAAAGCAATATATATTTTGTACATTAACTTAGGTTAATTTATGTAATATAGATTACTTTCGTATTAAACTATAGTAATTATCCTATGATCCTATGATAAATTATTAAGATTGATAGAAGGTTACTTTGAGGATAATAATGTCGATCCTCAAACTCCAAAAATATTTATTTTTGTATACATACACATACATTTTTTACATACATACATACATACATATAATTTATTAAAATGCACGTACAGCGCATAACTTTCGACTGTACCAAAGGGGTTTATTTCGTAATTTTATCAGAACCAAGTTTACGAAATGTAAATACCGAAATTTCCACTAGTTCATATATATTTTTAAAAGCAGAACAGTTATTCTCTCCCCCTCATTACAATTGTGACCCATCATTGTGACATGTCAGTGATTTCAAAACACATTGATGGCATCGAGAAATCAGGGTTGATTCCTTCGAGAAGCGGGGTGGTATCAGTTAATGATGTCGCGCATTGGTCCGACTACCACAATAATGAAATCGCAAGCTCACTTTAGTTAGGGTTGCCTCGTGGCTACATTTTAAACTAACAAAACAATTAATACGTACAAAGCTAATGGCTCATATAATAAATACCTTACAAGATCACATATACCACAGATTATATAATACTGTTCTAGTACATATACTTAATAAAATATTTAATTTTAATCCACTAGTTTAAACTGTTTTGAGAGCAATGTCATATTTTATATTATGAGAAACTCTGCAAGAAAGTTTGTATGTTTAGAAAGAAATCCTTATTCTTCATCAAGTGAAAATATACATTTAAGATACCCATTCTAAAATATAAGAACTCTAGCGATTCCTAACAGTTCTAAACATATTTGTTCAAAATATCAATAATGGGTTAAGCATGCCCCTAAAGGTAACTTACTTCCTAACTATTGGCCAAGCGTGTCACCGCGCAGTTACCGCAAGATTGATGAGCAACAGACGGACGGCCGATGCTCTCGTAATATTATATACATATATAAGGCTCTCCATTAGGGTAATGGCCGTATTTGTGCAATAGCTGTTACGCGAGCGCTACTGGAACTATTTATATTCGGAAATAGAAAGTTCCGCGGTATCCATTTCCTGAGATATTTTTAATAGTTTAGTATTTATTGGATCTTTTTTATCTCCATGTGTTTAGACATAGGCACGATAATGCTGTAGTGGTATGAGCCTGCTGCATGCTTTTCTAGCCTGCATCATGAATCGGCCGGCTCATCCGGGGCAATACCACACTCCTACAGAAGACCGACGCCTGAATGGCGGCTATCAGCCGCCATGGTCCGTCCGGTGAGTGGGAGAGTCGGAGGCCCAGCATCCGCGGCTTCCCTATTTGGGAAGGTTGGGGGTGGTTTAAAGGCCGGTAACGCTATTGTGACCACGCGGGTGTTGCAGTTGTCTATGGGCGGCAGTGATCACTTAACATACACGTGACCCGTCTGCTCATTGGCCTCTCTCATACATAAAAAAAATTAAAAATGAAATCAAATTATATATAAATGATTCTATTCCAATATTTCTCAATGACTCTTCAAATTGCTTTTTTTCTAATTAAGTCTTATATTGTTGATATTTTCTAAACATGAACGTTTAAGTTGTCTTTGATAGTTTTTACGTATTATTTATTATTATGGATTGCTAGTCAGAAGTAAGAATTTATTATTGTTTTATCCTACCTTCCTTGAAACTTTCGTCACATGTCCAATCAATCTTCGTATCTTGTCCCTTAGTGCAAGTTTTACGGTCTACGAAAAGACGAGTATACCAGAAAAAAAATAACTACCTGTCTAATAAAACTGTTATTAAATCATTTTAAGACTGCCGGCCGCTGCCGACAGCATTGATTTGAAATTGATATCCCATATAAGGTATTGCTATTTCATTTTATGATTGAACGTCTATTGAAAATGATTGTATGTGGGGAAATTAAATGATGCCTTATAAAATACTTTAAAATTAACTGAAAGGTAGTCTAACTTGGAAGCACGCTATTATCTTGGCCTGCCTGATTACGTAAAATAGAATGTAATATTTTCAGCGTTCATGAACCTATGTGAAACTCTTTTCTATTCAAAAATGGGGTTTAATCACTTTCCGCTGTCTTTTCCTATGTATCCTTAGATCTTATAAATTAAAAATACGTAACGGATGTTGATGCGTTTTTTAAATAGATAGAGTGATTAACGAGGAAGGTTTTTTAAACCCATTCGAAGCCGAGTCGCTAGTCATGTACATTTTTAAATTACCATCTTTTGGGAAATAGCAGACTGTTTCTAAAAAATGAAGGTAATTTGTAATACGTATGTATAATGCGTATCTAAATTAAGATTGAGCTCAGGAGTTGTCTATTATGAGAATTCAAGGAATAGTTTGATCATTTTCTTTCAGAAAGACCACAAAAGTCAGGTTGTCTCGCGTTGTGTAGGTGTTTAGAGCAGTCTAAAGAATTTCCATTTAAGGTTGGACTTAATTTAAGCAGACGCGGGCGCATGCGCACTCGGTTTGTATGCAAATTTTCCATATAAGGAGCGACAAAAACATCAGCTTTATTCTGTGATAGAAAGCACTAAACTTCAGTAGAAGCGCGGGAATTGTTTCGTGCACAGGTTTCGTGTTATATTTTGACACTTTTCGTTTTGTAGTCTCTTGGTAGTGGTTCGTTTCTTGGTGTTCTCGATGTCATTCTCGTAGTTATTACTAATGTGACAGATATTTATAAAGCCACCTAATAATTTCAGAGATTATAGTAAATCTAAGGAAACTTCTTACTTTTATCAGATATTTAAAGTTTGAGCAAATACACAGTCTTTTGAACAAATACTAGTTAGTTCTGACACGCGAGAGCCTTTACTTAAATTATCTTTTATATATTCGACGGTGTTTCGACCTATTGATTTAAAAAATCTTTATTATACAATAGATATTTTACCATTTACCTCCACGATGCATTGTTCATATTCAAAATCAAAATATTTATTCAAAAATTAGACCTTTACATGTACTTTTTCACGTCAATATCTAACAAACATTTATTATCTTAATCAAGCTACAGACTTCCATACACATTCATTTTTTTCTTAATAATACAATTGTGTTGAAAATTGGATTTTACATGATGTCATACCAAATGTTATGAGACTTAAATACAGTTTAGTTTTAATTTAACTGAATTAAAAGACGATGAACTCTTACGAAACCAGAACTGGATACAACGGAATTAACTCAGAATGTGGCGTTAAGGTTACGAGGAATAATTCAGAGAGTTTGTACAAACCGGTCGGACGCGGCCCCGGCCGGCACGCGGCTCGGCCCTTCAAAACCTCAAACCGAAGCGTTTTTTACTCTCTCCACTTACAGATCACCCGCGGCAACTGATACATATTTATGGAATAATGTTTTTCATGTTTTGTAAGGATTGGTGAATAATTGTTAACTTTGTAAGTCTTACAATAAGGCAAAAATATATAATGTATTGACAATGATAAGAATTGTGTGTATGTAAATAAATTTAAAATATATCTGACCGATATCTAATATTTTTTACTTTAAATGTTATTTTGGATACACGAATAATTAATTCATAAATATTAGATTTTAATGAGGTGCAAGCTCCGCCGAGTGCGAGCTAGACGGCCTCAAAGAGTTCCGTACAAAAAACAACAAGAAATTCAGGTTTGATGTATGAGGCATTTCCTTGTTTATTTAATTTATACTGAGTTTAGTATTTGTTGCTTTTTTTTTATAATGGCAACTCCGTTAGAGAAAATTTCACGCAACTTTAAAAAAAGAACGTACACTTAAAATATAAGTAAAATAGAAGAAATAAAAGGTTTTTAAAAGTGACTGTATCATTATTATTATGTAACCTACCACCAATATCATAAAACGTATTAAAAACCAACTACATTATTCTAAAATTATCTCGAATTAATTAGTACCACCTGTTGCATAATTCATTGCGTTTATTGCGAGGGCAATTGGAACTATCTCTGTTTGTAATGCAAATGAGTTGATAACGCTGCCACACAAAGCAATCGCATGGTTTAGCCTGTTTCTCTTCCCACGAGCCGATTGTGATAGTTCGGGACAACCAGGAACATCGTAGCTCATTTTGAGTTAGGGTTATAGATTCCCAACTGCGAACGATAGCGATTTCATTGGTATAACTCATCGTTGTGGTATTTATATTTCTAGTCTGCTCAGGATATTGCAGATCTAAACCACATGATTATCCGAAATAAAAGATGATTCCGTGCTTCGGAAGGCACGTTAAGCTGTGGGCCTCGAACGCATTCAAGCGTTTGTATAAACCTATTCTATGATTGGTTCTGGTTTACCCTTGGGGTAGCAGAGGTCAGATTGTAGTCGCTCTGTGTAAAAACCAGTAACATCTACAAATGTCTTAGTTTAGGTAGCGGACCCCGGGCTCTGAAGCGTCACTGCTGTGGATGACAATTCTCGGATGAGTAAATTGCACTAACTTATTTAGGCTACTATAAAGAAAAATTTGCTAAAAATATGCCTTGCTGAGTCCTTTTATAACAGATTCATAGCTTTAAACAAACTTCAACTATTACAAAACTAATAATTGCAAGATTGTTAGACTTGGTCTGAAGATAGTCGAAAACCTATTATATATAGATTTTCCCATTCTTAGGAAGTTCTTCATTCCCCGCGCGGTGATAAAACCAGAAATGACATTAAATAATTGCAGTTGCTACGTACGTATGGCACCCGCAGTATGGAAGGCTGCAATGACCACTTCCCATCCCATCAAATGGGTCGCGAACATGTATTCCTGCCTAATATGTTATTGTAAAAAAGTTTTCTTCACTGCACATAGGTTGTCGGAATCCGCCATAATTTTAATCTATTTGAGTCAATGAAGCGAGCGCACTGGGAACTACCGATTTGCATTATTCAATGATACCACTGCCGCTTTCTTTTAATTACAACTGAATACCATTTCATCATTCCTCGAATTGATTGTCACGATATTACGAACGTTAATCGAACTTCCCCTGTTCTGTTTACATTGTATGTCTCTAACATTTTACACAAATATTAAATCTATGCTAGTCTTCTAGCAAGTAAAAACGTAATGTGTGCCGTGGAAGTTGTTAAACTTGGTCTGTAGCTGTCTACCCCATAAAAGAAAAGAACGTATGTAATATGTTTTAACCTCAAAATAACACTAAATCAAAATTACAACTGAAGAAAATAAAGGATACCAATCAATAGACATTTTAAAAAAACGTTTCTGAAAACTAAGTTCGATAATGTGCATACTATTAAGATACTATTTGTACAGTTATTTAATACTGTATGATGTACTACTTAATATGTACGATGATAAAAATGGTTTACGTATACAATTTATCAGTATGGTAATTCCTTTACTTTTAATTTAATTACTAACGATGTTATTTTTACTGCTTTTTAGTAGATCTCAAATATGACCATTATTTTGTAAAATTTAAACGGTCCAAATTTGCTTGAATTCCAATAATAAAAAACAATAGTTGCGTACCAACTAAAAATAGCTTGGAAGAAATTTATTTGATGGATATTACTTAAACCTGCTGTCTTAGAAATACCTAGGTATATTAGATACTCGTACCAAAACCCGCTAAACATTCGTAAAGCGTCTTATTTTTAACATACATATATTATTATTATATACTGATAAATTCTTTGGTTTCCCAATTACAATACATTGAACGTATTATCTATCGTCTATCTATCTATATCTGCGTAATATCTATAAGTTACATCAATTAGTTTGTGTGCCCTAGAGATTAACGCAGTCATTATTACACAATAGTGTAAGTGTAATAATGACTGCGTATACGAGTATATTCATATATTCTAGTCATGTTTGGGAACACATGAACGCACAAACTGCTAGATTACATTTTAATGTATTTATTTAAAAAGGTACCTATATATTAGTTTTGATATGTTAAACATTTTTATTTTTCAACCAAATTTACCAAATTAGTAGCGACTTTTAATTTATTACTATAATATACGACGGATTTTAGATTTTATGACAAAATAATCGCTAGTTAAAGATTGCAGTATTTTGATAATTACAAAATAAACATCACCAGTCAGTTCATTGCAACATTTTCCTTTCTAAATTAACAAAATCTACTATAATTTTTTTTTTGTCTTTATTGTACGCAGAAAATTAAAGAAAAAATAAAAAATTTAAAGACAAATATACAATGACGGACTTATCCCAAGAAGGGGCCTATTACAGTCATTCAGCGATAGATTGGAAGGAATATAGAAGATAGTCCGTACACAAAGTATCAAAAATATACCTTAAAGTACCTTTTTCCCGCCATTTAATATGTAAATATCTCAGTCAAGCTACAAATTGATAACATTTCTTAAAGACCTGCGACATGTAATAGCATGTTAAATATTTGTATAAGTACATACTTATTTGTAAGATAATAACCAATATTCATCGTCGGAGATAAAGCATCTGAATGGGGTAATTCACTTAGATTTTATGACAAAATAATCGCTAGTCATAGCGTAATACTCTGCCGGCCGTTAGCCGACCGCCCACGGGCCACAATCAGCGCAGCCGTTTGTTTATGTTTTATTTATAACTTTGTTCCGTGCAATCGCTTTTAGAGAAATAAATGATAATATAATTCTTATTATAACTGTACTAATATAAAAGAGTTTTGTGTGTTTGAAAATAATTATGTAATCTCTTGAACTAACTGCCAGGTTTCTGTAATTATAGGTTAATATTTGAAGCTTTCACAATGGCTAACTTTATGGGACCGAAATCACTCAAAAGCTGCTTACTCTCTCTCCTTGGTCTAACTATTGACCGGTAGAGAATGCCAAATACCACCAATATTAGATTTTTTGTAATTTTGTGGAAAAATCTTTTAAATTTAAGTCTTTATACAAGATAACTTGATATATTTCTGTGTGGATGGTATAAGGGAGCAACGGATTAAGTTTTATGGTAAAGGGAATCTTATGTCCAGTTTTAGTAAAAGTCAACAAGAAAATAAAAGCTTATAAGTCGTTGTCGAAAGCATTTCCATGCTAACTACAATGTTGGCGAAAAGCGATGAGAATTTATGACAGCACTGAGAGTCAAACCTTGGTTGCCACTCCGTGATGCGAAAAGTGATTTTATAAAAGACAGCCTAATGATACGTCGTCGGTGAGGCGAAGGACGGCGATGTGGAGTTCAGGCTACAAGTTACCCTGCTCGGACCTCTGCTGAAGTGCTTATGGCAATATGCAAAGTGGGCATATGGGAAATACGTTCAAACACGTTTTATCTAGTTTAAGTTTATATTATCCTTGAATTATATATACCTTAAAAAACTTCCTTTGCTTTCTTCAGAATTGGAGATTTACAAAGTTCTGTAAAATTTTATCAGGATACGTTTGAACAGTGCCGGTCACAATAATGATAGATAAAACAGCGAGCTCAGAATAGGATATTCAAGCTACGGATTATGACCTTTTTTGTGTTTCCGCTCAAGAATTAGGGATTCCACAAACAATGCTAGCGCAACGTTCCACGTGTTCTCATTGAGGTGTGACGCGAACCGACCGTGACGGACAGGTGCGGGCGCAGGGCAAAGGGCGTGAGGACCTGAGGGCTCTGCTAGGGCACCAGGAGGGCAATGATCTCGGAGCCAATAAAAAGTCATGTGGAGTCTTAAGGTTCTCACGATACATTTCCAGCTTGCGGAGTTGGAGACATTGTTCGTTGCTCTTCATTCACCGCGTATGTAACACAAAGTCACTCATCAACATCAAGACGACCTCCGTGGTGTAACGGTTAACGTACTTAACCGATACTCACGAGGTTCGTTCCCCGGTCAGGTTATAATGGAAAGCGACCTTTTTCTGATTGGCTTGGGTCTTGGATGTTTATGAATATATGTATTTGATTTAAAAATATAGTATCGTTGAGTTAGTATCCCATAATACAAGTCTCGAACTTAGTTTAGGGCTAACTCAATATGTGAGAATTGTCCCTTAAAAAAAATTCAACGAAGTGTAAGCTGACTTCGCTCTTTTCGAATTTAGAATAAATAATATTTGATGTTTTGGGCAATTGGATAATAAAAGTTGATTAGACGAGATATGAAAAATTATTTGTAGGAAGTATATTCAAATCATGTCATGCAAAGATTTCAATATCATGTTACATCCAATTTACCCGTTGCTGGAAAATTACAATAAATGAAGTTGTTACCTGCTGTCTGTGCAACTCCAGTATTAGACGGAGAAGAAACTTGTAATTAACATCTGTGAGAATTTAACATAACATGACACAACAAACACAAAACATCACACCGATGACAAATGAAGAATACATGATTGATTTGTAATGAAGATTTTGCTCGTTAAGTTTTTTTCATAGATACAATATCACTTTTTTATCTACGGAGTATACAAAGCCCAATGTCGAAGATGCAAAAACGTGGCCTTTGCATTCATTCATTACTATATTAAATATGCAGAAGAATATAAGCCGTTACAAAACGTGCCACAAATACTGACATGATACAAATACTTCCGAAACACCTAAGTTATCTTTACTTATCGTTCACATAATTTCCGACAGAAAATTACACTTTTCACCACATGCTGATACCGATTTCTTGTTTTAATAAAATTTCCTGATTGTCTCAAGATGTCGCGTGCACATCTGATTAAAAATATCCAATTAAGTCTCTTCCGATTAAGACGAGCCTTTCTTCTGCGAGAGAAACTTATTGTTCGCGATATAAAGGGAACAAAAACACACACAAGCCCCGGCGTATCGTGATAAGAGGTTACGTTACGTGACAATAGGATCCCATGGGTTATTCAAAGTCAGGGGAAAAGAAACTTGAAATACTAGTTATCTTATTAGTTTATAGTACTAAAGTCCCAACGTGGTTTTAAAGCCTCTCTTTAAACCAACAAATAATATAGTATAATTTATTTTATTTCTTATCTTTTTACAGTTTTAAGTTTTTTTTTTAGTTTGGGTAGTTAGTATTCATTTCTAATAAATAGCATAATTTTGAAAAAATAACTTTTGTATTTTTTATTAATTTTTGTCAGAAGTCAAATATATACATAACTTGAAAGTAACAATTTACTAACCAGCCAAAAACGAGTACGTACGATAACGCACATGAGAAGATATAAAACGATTCAATCTTGCCACTGAGTGTGGTAGTATCCAAAAGAATTTCAATAACAAAGGAAAGCCACCTAGCCCGGGCTCTGCCTCGCTACCGCAGCCCCGGGTGCTGGTGCGCGGAATGTTTACAACTTGTAACTTTGGATCGTTGCGGAAAATAATGAGTTAAACTATTTACATTTTGACTATATATTCTACTTTAATTTATATTCCAATATTTATAACAAGATTTTTAAGTCAACCTAGGTATATAATACGTCCTGAACATTTTGTGGTACTCTTAGATAGAAGATACTCGTAGATAGGTAAAATGTTTATTTACGAATACTACACACACAGGCGACAAAATTAAACAACTGACACTATGGTACTTACTCTTTAAATATCTATATAATTAACTCTATGCATGTTCAGGTTTGGGCATTTACTCATAACAAAGTAATATAAATGCATATCTAGATTTGTTATAAGTATCATATCTTACAAAGAAGGACGACAGGTGTACATAAGACAGAAAAAAATACTCACAAAGCCGTGACTTTGGCTAGGTTTATTTTATGTTCACATTTCTTTTTATAATATTTTTTAAACATTTTATGAGAGGTTTAACGGCCGGGATATATCTATATATTTATATTATTTATTTTTTATTTATATATTTCCTGTCATAAATCTACTTCTTTTTTAGGCTTCTTAGGTTCTTTTTTTTTATTACTACTTCGAAGGCTAGTTTAAATTTTCACAGATGATGTATTTCTGTTGCCGCTTCACAAAAAATACAAAAAAATAATAATTAAGGGGGATTTTCATACAACAAATGTGATACTTTTTCTATACTTCATAGATAGTGGTACAGAACCCTTCGTCCCCGAGTCCGACTCGCATTTGGTCGGTTTTTTTTTTCTTAATTTACTTTTTGTCTTTAGTCTTTACTCTCTTAGTCGGTAATATGAAATCAGTATAATAAATTAATATGTTATAAATATATAATATATATTCGATATTATCTGCGAAAATTTTCGATATTATCTGCGAATATTTTCGATATTATCTGCGAATTAAAAATATAAAATATAAAACGTTTTATAAATATACAAATCGTATAATTTTGCTTGAGTTCAATTTTCCCAAGAGGTTGTACTCGTATCGTCGGAGATTCACAAACTTTAAGCTTCTGAAACTTTGATTGATTGCCAACCTCAACGACAATTTTAACAGTGATTAATGTTTAATTATCTCGGTGACCCTGCGTTGCTCGGATATCGAGCTTTTCAGCATAATTATATATACATAGATACTTAAGTCGTAATATCTAGAAAAATCGAAAAATAGGTACAGCTGTTTCGAAACAAACTATTCAAATAAATTTTCTTTACAATTTGTTTTCTCGAAAGATATGAAAAAATTACGATCTTTTTTTTTTGTTTTTGGTGACGAAATTGTTGATTTTGGGTTAAGGTTACGTTTTTTTTATTATTTAGCAGTTAATTTTAATTTTTAAGCCCGGACTATAATAGTAGTGTATAACAGTTATGTTCCATCAATTTTAGATTTGAAAATATTGTCAGAAGACATGATTTTAAAACTAATAAACAGTGTCTATAGATATAAAAGTGATACCAGAGTTACCTACACCTGGAACCCTCAACTTTTCCATTATCCCGCTCTATAGTTTGGACGACAATATTATCTTTTAGAGCTGTAATACGAAAAGTTATTATCCTGTGAGAAACAGCGTTTGAAACAGTAAATTTAATTTTAACACATGGTTTTTGTTGTTTACAAAAGAGTTAACATTAATTTGAAAATTTGAACCTAAGTTTTTTTTATATGTATGTAAATTATATATCGGTAAAAATAAAATCGTTTTGCAATGATAACCATACCATAAAAATAATCATAATAACTTCACCCATCTCTAAAATAAATAATACTTATAAATATATAGGGACAAATCACATGAATTGAGTTGGCCCCAAAATTAGTTCGATACTTTATTATGTGATACTAACTCAACGACGCTATATTTT
>JADGIL010020527.1:0-10035 GCA_020352625.1 Cactoblastis cactorum | reverse complement strand
AAGTCGCGGGCATCAGCTAGTCTCCCCATAAAAATATCACACTAATCCGTTGTTCCTTTTTGACGTGAATAAAAGAAAACTACACTTTCATTTATAATAACTGTTTATTGACGTATTTTTAGCTCATGACGAATAAAAATTTAGTAAAGAAATGTTCCCTGATTACTGATTGGTTTTTAAAAAAAAACGAGTTTAAATAAATCTTAATTTAAATCACTTTTTGGGAGTGGTGTGAGAATGATACACTTTTGATGCATTAAAAATAGTTTTGTTAACTAAAAGTTATCCAGATACGAATTAAAAACGGCGAAAAAATCACGTTTTTTTGAGGAAGCCGCCCTTAATTATTTGTTTTTAATAGTTGTTGTTGAAGCAGCAAGAGAAATATGTCATCTGTGAAAGTTTCAATTGTCTAACTTTCACGGTTCATGAGATACAGCCTGGTGACAGACAGACAGCCAAGTCTTAGTAATAAGGTTACCGTGTTACTCTTTGGTTACGGAACCCTGAAAATCAAAGTTTTACAAAAACCCAGTGCAAAAAGATCGCAGACCGTGCTGCAGCGCCCTTGTAATTTTTTTATTTTATAAAAAGTGTTCGTTTTATTGTTTTATTTTTCTAAGTTTTTTCTTATTTTATGTGTCTGTAGCTTTGAAATAAAAGTTAAGTATCTATGTGACACTTAATTAAATGATTTTAATCCAATTTGCTTTAGAGATTGTCGAGTAGATAAGTATTTATAACAACTAAATTATTTTCTTTTATGGCTTAAATTATTACCAGCGATTTTGTTTTATTGCTGCTGTGACAAAAATACTAACAGGTTTACTAATAAAAATTCTTCATGATTCTTAAGATATTTAGGGCCATTTTACAATATTTAATTTAAAACGCTTTTAACAGATCACTTCTTTAAAATTCCATCATTTCTAACATGCGGACGGAAAATAGGTAAAGGTATTTATATAACCTTCCTTTTTGTTTATGCATTTAGTGGGTTGATTATTAATTAGCTACTTACACCATTACGAGATTTTCAAATTCGTCAATCAGACGTTTAATAGTATATTTAGTGATCATTTTAAATGTTCAAAGTTATTTGACAATAATTATGACATATTGTATGGTTACACTTGCATTTATTTATACGTATTAAACATTGTATTACGCCTTATGTCATAGTCATAGCCGATGGTCATTAGACTATGTTATAAACAGATTATGTTAAAAAAAATGAATGATTACATTTTTTTCTCAGGTATATATATCTATAGGAATACGCGTAGAATGGTAGTGCTTAAGTAGTATTAGGGGTCGATATCAAAACTACCGCGTACTTTGTAAGGTTTCCCTTCCGTTCTATGATTCCGTATAAATGCGAGACTGCCGAGTGCCACGGTTCATCAACTGCCATTCGAATCATAGGGTCAATGAGCACTGAAATAATATACGGAAGCACTATTCACTTAAGGCATTTAGTGGCGTTGACCAACAATTATAGGATTACGATTAAGATTTTTGCTTTATTTTCGAAGATATGAATACCTTATGTAATTAAGTAATATGTGATTTTATATTACTGATTAGATTTTATGTCATAAATGTCAATATTTTGATGCCAGATCACGTTTCCATTCGCAAACAATAGAGTTCAACGATTCCGTCTCTCGATAACTAGTATAAAAACGAAATAGGATTAGAGGGGTGCTACAAAGTTCTAGTATTACACTCTCATTCACCAGTATCACTTTTGTTTTCTTACGTGACGTACACCAGTTATGTTTTTCGAAATATGACGTAAATTTAATAGTGTTAGTTATTATCTTAGTGTAACCAAATTGCCATCTAAATATTGAACTCCAGCTATGTTTCGGGTAAGTTGATAAATTGAAAATAAATCATGTGTCATTGTGGTCGGAGGCTTAGGTAATTCTAATTAGATATCCGTCGTACTTGGCTAAGTACAGGAACCTTGACGAAACTTTATCCGAGATTTAGCTGATCAGGAGCAAGGCCGAAGCGCTCCAGGTGGCTGGACGCGGCGCCCGCGGCAGTCGGCGGTCCGCAGCCGAGCCACCACGATGGCCGACGAGGAGCCCCCCCTGCCACCCCCGTCGCCGGCCCCTTCGCGCCCGCGCCCTCACTCGCGCCTCCGCCGCACGCTACACTCGCTGCGCTCTCCGTTCCGTTCCGGCTCGCCCTTCCACTTCGGCCCGATCAAGCGCGCCGGCTCTGCTAAGTCCGTAGCTTCAGACGGCGAACTCACGCGCGACGAACGCACGATGCGCAAGCGTAACAAGAAGAATCGGGACACGGCGAGTGACGCTTCCCCGAGCCACGACGACTCGCCGAAACAAGATAAGAAAAAAAAGGATGGCAGTCTCCTACGTCGCATGGGGAGTATAGGCAAACGCCGCGCAGAAGAGTCTACACCTCCCTCCTCGCATTCAGGGACGCCTGATACCACAGTAGATCACTCGCCCACGCCGCCGCCTGATGGCGCAAAACCTACGTCACAAAATGCGTCAGAAATGACGCCCGAACCTACGCCAACAGAGCCTTCGACAGCGGAGCTAACGCCGGCGCCGACGCCAGAGCCTCAACCTGAGCCGATGCCGACACCACCCGTAAGTCCTATTGCGGTCGAGCACCCTGTGGCGACTCGGCCTTTCACGAAAGCGGCTTGGAAGCGTAATAGCGAGCCGGAAATGGAAAAACCTGTAGAGGAACCTAGTCCGGAAAATGCGTTGCGCCGTCGCATCGCTTTTGTCGCGCAAGCATCCGCATGCTTGTCGGAGGATCACGACGACGGGGAGAGGGGTGGGGATGAAGTGGGGTCGCTAGAAGAGGCGGTGGCGCTGGCCCGCGTGCGGCTCGTGTCGCATGCAGCGCCCTCGCCGTCACAGTCGCGCGACAACGACACGGAAGAAGAGGGGTACGCGGACACAATGCCAGCATACGGAGACCTGCTCGACGCGGACCCCAAGCCTGGGAACAGCGATGCGGCGGTGAGTTATGGTCGGGGCGCGTGCGCGGCGCCGCTCAGTGGCTGTGGGAGCTCCGAGCGATGCGCGCGCGCCATGACCTTCGAGGAGACCGGTGACGAGTGCTACTTAACAGTGTGCGAGTGCTGCGGCTTTAGCTCCGAGACGTCCGTGTTGTTCCCAGTACGTTTAATTTCACGATAGTTTTCAGCGGCGCGACGCGATGCCTTTCGTGAGTACTGACTACGCCTGTACGTGACTGCTTATTCGGCCCCGCTTCGCATTTACTGCATTTTGGTATTTAACAGACCTTTGTTTGTTCAAGTGTACGGCAATTATTTAAATTGCGAGGATGATAAATGAGCAGTATTGTTTTCACCGCGTTCTATAAATGCGTCGTCTGTGTCACTTAAATTTTTCTAATTTTTACTTTAACTGAACCATGTTGCGCAATTATTTGCAACGTTTGTCGTAATTTAACTTCTTTGCTTAGTTATTTGTCGCTTGCTTCGGAATGTGATTAATTTCCATAAAAAAAAAGCCTAAGGAAATATAGAAATCCGATTTGTGTGTTTTGTAACTACATAATTTTCCGCTCTGCATGTAACGAATTTGAAATGCGACCTTATTTAATTCAAAGATCAAGGACACTCTCCTGCCCTCAATAAATCACTTCAAATACTGATAATTCTTTTGATGGGTTATTTAAGAATATAGGAATCATTAACCGAAAAGTAGTTTTACACGTTTGACAGGTAAGAATCTGTCGAAGACGACATTACCAAAGTTGAACATTAATTTCTCTTAGGTTAGGTCGTGATAAATCTATTCAGTCATTTTAATAAAAAAGCAAATGTTTTCAAGAAGTCGATTAAGAATTGTGTTAATATTATAACAAATAAATATGTAGTAGGTAGTTTAAAATTGATAACATCAACAAAACAAGAGAGATCACAACACAAAAAGATATTTGATTCTCGACAACTGTCATTGACCCACAAAAAATAAGAATTAGTTATAGTTTATCAGGCAGAAAATTAGTCGCTTTTAAAAGTGATTTTTTTTCGAAATTTTTGTTCGAAATGTTGATGAGAATAATTAATTTTAGATCCTAAATAGTCAAAAGTTGATGCTATTTACTGCTGGTACCTGTCTCATGTTAATAAATCAAATATATTTCAATTTGTGACTCGTAAGTCAAAGCTAAAAATGAAAAATCTATTGACTGTGGCAACTGGGATCGTTTGGCAGGACGGGAATTTTCAAATTAAACAGTTAATTTTACAATGTTTTTTACAAATATAAATAGTTAGGACTTCAAATATTCAGACTTAGTTGGCTTTTCAGAATCTTTCAAAATTATTTCATATTGTGAGATTTTTTAAGGTACTGACGCATGTTGATAAATCACTTTTTTAAACGTTATTGATTGATAACAAAAGTTTAATCTGTTTTTCTTTTTACATTATATATGTAATGATTATACATATATGGCTTATTTTACATACATATGCTATAATTCCGCTGTATGACAATTTACATGTCGTATTAGTGATGATTTCGTTTAACATCGCACTAATCGATATTGTAATTCGGTGCACCTTTTTTTATTTATTTAATAAATTAGTTACTTTCTATTACTTAAATAATCCTCTTGACTTTAACTTAACTCACAATCACGTAAAAGATTGCACGACATTATGATTTCTCCATGATCTCATTTGCACAATACTTCTGGTCTTGTAGCCAACATGTAACCGTAAATCCGTAGTTATGCAGCATTAGGTAAATTAGTGTCAAGATTTCAATTATGTTTAGGTACTTATAATTTCCTTAGTATTTTTTATGGTTTGTTATCTTGTTTTTTTATGTCAGAGGTAGGCAAACGTGCAGACTGGTCACGAGATGTTAAGTGATCACCGCCGCCCATAGACAACTGCAACACCCGCGGGGTTACACAAGCGTTGCCGGTCTATGAAAAAGGTTTTTCATAGACCGGCAAGTTGGGCCTCCGATTCTCCCACTCACCGGACGAAGCATGGCGACTCATAGCCGCCATTCAGGCATCGGTCTTCTGTGGGAGTGTGGTTCTTGCCCGGACGAGCCGGCCCATTCGTGCTGCAGGCTAACAAAGCAAGCAGCGGGCTCCACACTACTACAAGTAGTGGCTCCATACTACTACAGAAATCTTTGTATTAAGGTTATGTTTATAGTTTTATCAGTACTCAATAATTTTTTAATTATATTAACTTATTTTAGTCAGTTTAAAACCTTCTAGTATGACTGATTAAATTTCAGAAACCTTATAATTATTTTTTCATAAGACTCCATATAATTTTTACTAAACTTTAAAATAAATAAATACGTGCTATGTATATGTATATATTGTTTGGTGGCATTGCGTACGAAATAAAATTATACCTAAATACTCGTTTAACTCACTTTATAGATATCGTGTTCTAGAGCTAAAAGATTTGTTAATTGACGAAAAGAGATCCTCCCCAAAGACAATTCTTTCCTCTAAAGCTATATGAATTGAAAAAAAAAAATTATTTTAACAATTCAATGAGCAACGACCTCGACAATGTTAGAAAGTCAAAGGTATATCACATTCCGTGCCGATAATCATTCGCGGTCTTGTCTCCAGTATTTTCTGAGGCCGCCAGCCGACCGTTGCTGTCATCCGATACTTCAGCTTGCCTTACCACAGCCTCGACAACGCGGTTCCAACGGTTGTGCAATGCCCATTCTAGTGTCTATAATTGCCACTCACTATGTCCTGATCGATTTTAATTTAGAACAATCGACCGATAAATTATTATTTTTTATCGATATTGTTCGCGCGCAACACTACTGATGAAATTGTTTTTATTTTTCTATTTCTCTGTCGCCAGTAATTTTTTTAAAACTGTAAAGCACAAGCCTACCTAGAACTATACTACCATTAGCAATTTAAATCATTTTTTTAATGTTTCAGTCTGATGTTGCCAAAGATATTTTTATTATAAGTACATGTATAATTTCGTGCATTGTGCGTTTAACGCTTTCTTTGGTACAGAAAGTGGGATAAACAAAAGAAAATGAATTCAAACTAAGTACGTAGTAGGTCGTTTAATTTTATAACCTACGCACAATCCTACGCATGAATAAGTAAATTAAGTAATTAATAGCTGTTTAATGTTGATAGCTTCAAATAAAAACCGGTATTGTGATGACTTTTTAGGTGACGAAAGCATTAATATACATACATATTTTATATCTGAATTAGCTTATAAATTAATCTATTATTTAAAAGAAAACCCACACCAATAAGTCCGACAATAAGTCTCGCGACTCTTGGCTCTGTCTATCCCGTATGGGATAAAGACGTGATACTGTATCTGAGAAACCCATAAATAAATAAAAATTTTATTTTTAAAGCACAACCGGCATTTTTCCGTTTGTTAAATGGGTGCCAACAAAAATAAGTGAATGGCAGCCTTAAGCCCGAGTTCACAGACTTGATCTAATCAGGTGATTTACTAAACGGACGATCAAATCTTAACGCTTGTTTAGACAGGCGATCATAGAATCATAATTGTTGGTTAACGTGCGGTGAACACGAAAGAAAATTAAATCGGCCGTTTAAGTGTAAATCAGTCGTTTAAAAAGTTGGTAAACTCGGCTCTTAGCATTATAAGAATTTGTATATTAACATTTGTTTAGCCCAATTTACTTGTTACGCTCTGATAATTTGGTACAATTGATATACTTAGGTGTTATTTTTATTGGTTTTCACTATGAGAACTGTTTTCACTTAAATAACTTATACTGACAAGGTTTTCTAGATCTTTGTAGAAGAAATTAATGGAGGCATATGACCCATAAAATTGACACACAGACTACTATTAAAAAAGCAATCTCTATAATATCTATGGGATTAAAATTTCGTATATAAAATCTTGTATTATGAAGTAAACGAGATCAGAAACCAAAGGTATGTTGTTTGTATCGAGCCTCAGATAAACAAGGAACTAGATTCACGGTTCCGAGCAAAATAAAACTCAAAAACTTCCTCACTTCAATAAAGATGACAACTACTATGATACGAAGTTTATTTCCAGACTCGTGAATTATTAATTCATTGCAAGTTGAAACCATGTCAAACTAACGGGACTAGTTGGTAGTCTGCTCATTTAATGACATTTATAAGCGATGAGCAGTGTTTTGTCGAGGACATTTTATTACCGGGATTGTGAGTGTAGTTATTTTTCGTACGTCATTGAATCAAGCACCGATCTTGCTCGTCTTGTTTTTAATGCCATTGTTCGCCAGATTGGTGAACCGATAAGTGATCTGAGATAACGATCGTTGATCTTTCATTTGACAAACTGAATAAAATAATTGAAACAATTTGTTATATGACAGGGAAGATAAACGTTAAAATAAAACAAGTAATGCAAGTTTTTGTCCCTTCTGCATGGTTAAAATTTGATAATAGTTTTTGTCAATGAAATAAATATGTATAAAATCCACGTGAATTGCGTTTCCTAATTATGAGATAGTTTTCTTCTTCTTTCTTTTTCTTATTTATAATCTTAGCTACATTTTTAAGCCGTTTATTTTAGAGCGAAGGGTGTAAGAAAAAAAAAACATCTAAATAAATTTTATTTATTTTGGGGCTTTTGTCTTTATGACGAAAGAACCCTATCGTAACAAAATTGTTAGTAAACATAATTATAAATTATCCTATATCGGGTGGTGTGGTTGGATATTCTCCAGCAAGCCACATAAGGACAAAGATTTATCAGAGCTCTGTTTACGTAAAATACTTTGAATTTACCAACATTTAAACTAATAAAATAGAGGAAGGAAGATCAGGAGTAAGTACTCTTATTCGACGAGCGTGTATGAAAAGATGGATGAATGTGGAGGAATCGAAAAAAGTGTGTCAGGACCGCAGTAAGTGGAAGAATGTAGTCTCTGCCTACCTATGGGAAAAAGACGTGATTATATGTAAGTATGTAAGGAAGATATAGAGCAAGTTATTTAAATATAAAAAAACTATATAATTACTTAACAGATAAAGTATCATATCTTTTTAGTTTTAGCTTAAGCGTAACAAGTTAAATATGTCTAGACAACACTAGCTTTTACTCCCAGCTTCGCTCGCGTCAAATAAGATAAAAATGTCTGTCACTCTTCAGCCCCAGATAAAAAAATCAAACTCCGTGCGCCGCTTTGTCATGAGAGACGGACAAACAAACACAGCAGTATTGATATCACATTTATAAAACAATTGCTGAGAAGTAAAAAATACGAGCCCTTAAGTAGCTGTGATTTTTTATTAGTTGTTATAAGGTATGTATTTCACCTTGTCAAGTTAACCTTAGCTCAGTTAAGGGATTTTGAATCTTATTTTTATTACGTATAGAATATGTAAATAAAGAGGTCCAACGTGTTTATCTTTTACGACAAAATTCGGAAAAGTACTAGGAATCGTCACGTATGAATTTAATTTATAAGTTGTTTACGTTTAAATACAAAGTATAAATGGTTAAATACTTCCAAAAAAATCATTAATTTTGATGAACTACGTAAAAACATGTTTTGAGAAGCAAACAAAGTGCAGATACAGCGTCACGTTTTTATCTCTTACGGGGTAGACGGAGCCAAGAGTCGTGAGATTCGAAGGCCACGCTTACCAAAATGGTGGGCTTATTGATGGAATTTACATTCAGATATAATGACAGGTTGTTAGCCCATCGCCTATGAGAATTCCTGTTTCAAGCCTTTCCCCTTGATTGACTTTTACTGCTCGAGAAGAATAGCAGTTAACACATTCTACGATTTGCTTTCGCTTCAATTGGCAACAAATGCAAATAAATGTATAAACAATCGAATATATGTTTTGTGGAATATACCAGTTTATTGGCCACATTAAAGAGTGAACATGACAAATACTCAGTCGTTATCAGGTGCCCGATAAGACTGTTTGCACCACTTGAAGTAACTTCATAAATAGCCGATCATCGGAAGAGTACGATACATTCATATTGTGATTTTCCTGTATATTTACACTTCTATGGAAAATTTGGTTCTGAAATAAAAAATAATAATTGTAATCTATGCTTTAACAAATAAAAAAAAAAAAATTTCTTAGAGCGGGAAAAAGAAAAAAGTGATTCGAAATTCGAATTGAGAAAATGTGCGCATCTCCTTGAGTTTGAGGTCTGGTGCGATGTGGGACATTTTGCTCGAGAATATTCTATTTTATTATCGTGATAAACTTAATTGGACTTATTTCTGTGTTTCTTGACACATCGGAAATCGAGGAACTGTATTGAATAAAGATGGCGCCGAAACCGAAGCCTAATAAGGGAGTGAGTAATTTTTGTAAAAGTTATTAAGTGACAAAGCGGTATCTAATAATGATATTATAATATAATAACAGTAGTTAATATGTTACTAAGATTATATAAGATAAACTAATAGTGTTGGTAATAAGTTTTGACCTTATTTTGACTAAGATCACGACCCTTATCAGAGGAAATTGCGCCCCTTCAAGCCTCACGCATACCCTATTTTTTACAAGAAATAAAAATTCTTTTGCCCAGTATGTTTAGTTAAAAAAGGACTTTATAATGTTTTTTATATGTTATTTTGATCGATATATCTTTTTATGTATCTACAAAGTGCGTACAAATCAAGTTATTTGATATCAAAATGATGTCATATCTAATTCATTGATATGTTTCTTTCCTGTTTTGGTCATTCTTACATACCATCTTCCGTAGATTATGAACGTTTATTATAAAAATGTTATTCTATTTAATAGAACATATTTTTTCATATTTTTTTTTATGACAGAGGGAGGCAAACGAGCAGGCGGGACACGTGATGTTAAGTAATCACCGCCGCTCATAGACACCCGCAACGCCCGGGGGGTCACAGGAGCGTTGCCGGCCTTTAAGGGATTTGTACGCTCTTTTCTTGAAGGTTCCGATG
The DNA here is from genome assembly GCA_020352625.1 of Cactoblastis cactorum. Classification (NCBI taxonomy): domain Eukaryota; kingdom Metazoa; phylum Arthropoda; class Insecta; order Lepidoptera; family Pyralidae; genus Cactoblastis; species Cactoblastis cactorum. The sequence goes on along the minus strand of JADGIL010020527.1, from coordinate 64 downwards.
TCGTATTGGTCCGGAAATACCGCTGCAGGCAGTTCGTTCCACGTGGTATAAAGTTTATTTTAAA
>JADGIL010020520.1:0-12187 GCA_020352625.1 Cactoblastis cactorum | reverse complement strand
AGACATATTTTTTATGAAAGATAATTCACAGAAGAATATGAATCACAAAAATTGCCTAGCAAAATGTGGTCATGGCTATCCTTAATTTCAAGAAAAAATTTCACATACCAAAATGATGCAAACAAATATAGACCTTATCTTACTTTATGGTACATATTTAGTATACGGCTGTTTATTTTTAAGCTATATTTATATCAACTTACCAAATTGAGATAATCCAGTTTCTGTGTAGCATGAAATTTTCCAAAACAGTGTCAGTAGTATTTAATAGTGCAAAATACAATTGATGTGCTGTTGACTGCACCAAATTTTATTTTTTTCTATTTATTAACTGTTTTTAATTAAGCCAACTAAATTATTGTAATTCATAAATTAGGGAGTAGGAGTATAAAGGACCAAAACTACATAGGAGTACACACATTACACTACGGGGTAGACAGAGCCAGGAGTCGCGCGACTCGAAGGCTATGCTTAGCAAATCTCTGTATATCAATACACAATTACTTACTGCAGAGTGCGACACAGGCGTCAGTAAGTCCGGGACGTGAGGGCCGGCGTGGACAGTGTCTACGTCTACGCTGTCTCCACTCTCCACGCTCTCGCACGCTGCCAGCGCTAAGCGCTCTACGGCCGAACTGGAAAAATAAACAGTGTCACTAATTGATTTATTACATTTATTGTGATAATAAAAAGATGCGAACAAAATTATAGCAGTACCATACATACAATAACCTACATAAATATGCTTAATTAATTATTATTTTTATTATATTACAGGTTTTACATTATTATTTTGTGAGTAAAGAGTGTTGCGTTAATACTCTTTTATTGAACTCCTCACATCATAAGCACTAGGGAATCAAACTTACTTAAGCAGATCTTGCAGCGTACTGGAACAAGGCGCCATAGCGTCGCGCACGGCCTGCAGCGACACCATCTCCCCGCCCGCGCTCGCGCCGCCCATCGCAGCGAACACTTCGCCGCACCGCTAAAAATGTATTAAGTCAGTTAATTAAACATATTCTCTAAGATTCTTAAACGTCTTCGTTCTATGCTGTAGTTTTATTTGACAAGGTTATAAACATAAAAACTTACAATCTAATATACGAAACAAGAAGTTAAAAAAGCCCTAACAAATGGCCTATAATATGCCTATTTGTTAACAGGGCTAATGGCGAACATGGACAATGTTTAAAAAAGTATTGATTATAATATTTTGTTTAATAATCAAACTAGCAACTTCTAGACTTTTTAGGCTCGTAAATAAGCATTGATAAAATAAATTAATGAAATAAAATATTTTATTCAAACTCTTGCATTGGTTAGAACAATATCTTCAATATCTATCTCGGCTCTTAAAAATAATTTTCAAAATATAATATTATAAAGAAACTGAACATACATATTGATAAAATTAAAAACTCTACATTCTACTTATAAAATTCATATTTGGAATGCGTTTATTATGTGGATTTGATATACCTGCAAATATTGATGCAGCAGATGGTGTGCGGCCGCGGCGGCGCGCTCGAGCGCTGCAGGCAACGGCTGTGGGGGCAGCGCTGCGGCCGCTTGAGCCGCTAGCGCTGCAGCAGCTTCACCGCCCGCCCACGCTCGTTCCAACGCGAGCGCTCGAAGCGTGTGCGCTTGTGACGGTGTGCTGTTGTTTGCCAATCTAAAATCAAACTAAATATTATAAATAACGCGCTTATCTTTCATTGGATGAGTTCTAATGCTATTTTCCCCCTTGGAAAATAACGCGCGCTTAACTTTCTTTGGATGAGTTCTAATGCTATTTTCCTTGGAAAATAACGCAATGTATTGGTGTAGTATGGTGAACGGACTGTAAAAATTTTTCAAATATATTAAGCGATTGACCATGTAGACTTGAATAACGTTTACTGTTACTGACGTATAAAATTGATGTAGTGAATGAACGACTTCGCTTTAATGTTTTTTATGTCCCATTTTCTTTCACACATCTCTAATTTTATTTGGGAAAGCCTGTCAGATAATTGGTGTACATTATTGAATCACTTCGGCACGCCTTCGGCGACTATTAGTGCAGTTAGTGACATAATAATAAATAATATAAATTTATTTTCATATCTATCGCTTCAAATCTATACATATAATAAAATTGTAACTGAGCTATGTCTGTACATGGGAGATAATTAAGAAAAAAAATATATAGGGGCTCTTTATAGGGCCTATAGAAGCCAAAACAATTATTTTTAAAAATTTTGTCTGTCTGTATGTTTGTACGCGCATCACACAAAAACTACCGAACGGATCTGGATGAAACTTGGCATAGCGATGGACGGTGACCTAGAATAAAAGATAGGCTACTGTTTATCCCGGAAAAATGTACGGTTCCCCAGGGCTATCATTTATTGTAGTAGTACTAAGTAATCTACGCGGATGAAGTTGCGGGCATTAGCTAGTGTACAATAAAAATATAAATACATACTTTGTATAATTATAACGAAAGCCTTAAAAATGTGCACCCTAAAGCGTATATATATATGTTTTTAATCGCTGACTGCAAAAAATCCACTGTCACCTCTCATGCAGCTCCCGCCACAGCGTGGCCACGCGCTCGCTAGCGCCGCGGCCGCCGCACGCCGCGTCACAGCCGGGAAACTCCACGCGACGGACGCTTACTGAGCGACGGAGGGCCGTCGCAATGTCCGTCAAACCTACGATAAATATGTCACAATTTTTTTATGTCCTAGGGAGGCAAACGAGCAGGCGGTTGACGCGATGTTAAGTGATCACCGCCGCCCATAGACAACTGCAACAACCGCGGGGTTACAGAAGCGTTGTCGGCCTATAGATTTATATGCCCTTCGATCAACAATAAAGAACTAATTAAAAGTTCCGAACAAAATCAAACAAAAAAAGCCCCCCATTAATAAAGATAACAACTACTATTTATTTCGACAAGTTTCCATTTCCAAAAAATATTATATATATATATATATAGAATTAGAAAATAAGTTCTAAGTTTTAATATGTGCAAATTGAAACAATGTCAAACTAACGAGACTTGTTAAAGTCTGCTCATGTAATGTCATTTATAAGTGATGATTAGTGTTATGGCGAGGACACGGGACTTTTTGTGCGGGATTCTGAGTCTAGGAGTTTATCGTACGTCAATATCATTACCAAATGATTATCACCATAATGTGTAACAATCCTAATTCGCTAATTTTTAAGCTATGTACACTGAAGACCGATGTAGTGATAGTACTATTTTTTTTATGACGCAGGGAAGCAAACGAGCAGGCGGGTCACGTGATGTTAAGTAATCACCGCCGCCCATAGACATCTGCAAAACCCGGGAATCACAGGGGCGTTGCCGGCCTTTAAGAGAACTACGACTGGATCTTACAATTACTATTCTAAAGCACTGATTTGAGCAGCTGCAGTGTGCATCAAAAAAATCAACAACATTATATCTAAACTATAACGTCTAGTTCACCTTTAATAAAATGATTTTTGGTAAATGAACAACGTAAACAAGGTCAGCAGCCAGGCGCATGTGACGGGCAAAATTGATTGTGTATAAAGAATTACCAAATCAAACTCTTTATATGCGTCTACAGGATATTAGCAATAAGGTATAGGTCACCTTGTAAACTGAAGGCATTGCGGTCTATGTACAGGGTATGCAATGTACAGTTGCATTGCAGTGCTTTAGCCAGCAGCCGTGCGCCCGCGTCGCCCGCCATATTGCCGCCCACGTCGAGCGAACGAAGACGCCGTGCACCGCCCAGGGCGTTCAATAATCCATAGAGATCAGCCTGCGAAATAAAATAATTCATAATATTGTAAAATCTTTAAATGCTCGGAAGTCCCTGTATAATATAAAAAGTTGGTTGTACTATGACGGCTTAATGAACGGTACGATCACACCATAATGAAGATATGAGCTTGAGTTATGATGAAGGCAGAGTTTCATCAATAGTATTTTATTGGTTGACAACAAGTTAGACGAATCCATCCTCGATTGAAGCTCGATCGTATCTCAAATATTGTTGTGTTTTCGCGTAAAATATGAACTAAAACAGCCAAATGTTACGACGTACTTAAATACGGCCCAACGGGCAACAAGAATATGCAACATAAGACCATACATTAACTATCAAAATAATATGCTTTTAATGAAATAGGAGGATACGAAAATAAAAATATTTGTCGGTACCAGCCATCTTAATTTGCAAAGTTTTTAAGAACAACTTATAATTCTTATAGTTCATTCAGTTCACTTTTTCAGTCCATATTTTCAGGGAAGAAGAAGTTATATAGCTAAACAGATCATATCCTAGATTATTAAATCTTACCTTCAATTTACAATCACTCAGATCTAAAGAAGTCAAGGCAGTATCCGGTTCTTGTAGTACATGAACTAAGGCCTGAAAAAAAATAAAGCTTTAGGAGAAACACGTTCTAATGCATTGGAGTTTTCAAGAACAAACATATTAAATAATATGCTTTAAATAATGACTTACTTGTATTAAAGGCGGAGCATAGGAACGCTTTCCAGTCAGTTTACTTAACGATAAATGTGTTATAGAATGGTTCTTGCCCACGGCTCTCACTATTCCCGATAATTCGAATTCCATACCTGAAAATTTATTAATTTTTTAACTTTTTGTTATTTCTTTCTAGCTTATTAATTCATTCATTTATTTTATACTATTAAGCTGGCACTCAGCATGCGGTCTCTTGATTAGAAGTGGTCATCGTAGTGTATGGACACCTGCGCTAAACATAAAAGGAGTAAGATTCGTCACCGTTGCCGCTTTAACGACAATTTATTTTTATGTCATAGGGAGGCAAACGAACAGGCGGGTCACGAGATGTTAAGTGATCACCACCGCCCATAGACAATACTATAAATATTAATAAAAATAGAATAAAATAAATATTTTATTTTTAATGTCTAAGTAAAGATAAACATCTAGGATCCAAGCCAATTAGAAAAGTTCGTTTTCATTCATGACCTGACAGGGGATCGAACCCAGGACCTATGAGAATTACTTTATTATTTTTTAAATTTCTTTTTCTTCCTTTACTGAGTGACTGACTGACAAACAACGCACAAGCGAAACTACTGAACGCAAGAAGTTGATATTTGGCATCTATGTTCCTTGGAAATTCTAACCCGAAGAAAGTGAAATGGATGAAAAACTTTTACATATATTATGAGAGTTAATCTACGCAGGCGAAGCCGCGGGCAAAAGCTAGTCCTCAGTAAGAGGAAATAAAGATCGACTGACTGTTGTCGGAGAGGTCGAGCGACTGCAGACAGCGCACGCCGTGGATGCAGGACTCGAGCACGTGCGCCGCCTGCGCCGACGACAGCACGCCCGACAGGTTCAGCTGCACGCCCGCCGCGCTTTCGTTGCACGCCAGCCCCAGCAGCAGGCTCCTGATTGCGTTATAAACACACTATACAATGTATATTATACATTGCAAGTTAAATCATTTTTTTCTGTATTATAATGCACTTATACACCCTTTTTCGTTCGGATACGGTTTTCATAATATACGTATACCTACATAAATGATTAATATTGATCAATGTTGGTTTGCAAGCAAAATAAAAAAGGATGGTGTCAGCTGCTTCTCTACCCGCGCAGATTTCAAAAGTCAAGGTTTAAAATAGGGGATCTTTCTCATAGGTAACTGGCGGTTATTCTCATGGCCGAGGGATAAAGACTTAATATAATAAAGTATTTCTTTCCATTACTATAATCTTAAACAAGAAGTGTGCATTTTCAATATTAAACTTAATTTACTAGAGGTACATGCAGCGGATGAAGTTGCGTCGTGATATCACAAAGGGCACACACTGAATACAGAGCAACAAGAGAGCGTTACTTGAGCGCATCGGCCGGCATCTTGCAGTAGGAGAAGTCGAGGTCGGCGAGGGCGAGGCAGGCGGTGAAGAACTGGCGGAAGGAGGGCGGGGGGTCGCGCGCGCGCCGCGACAGCGACCACGGGTTGCGGCCCACGCGCAGCGCCGCCAGCCGCGCCGCGCAGCCGCGCAGCAGCGCGCCCCACATCTGTATGTTTTTTTATTTTATAAGACCTTCGATCAACAAAAAATATTAGATTTACAGTTCCGAACAAAATCAAATTACACATCGTTTCCCTTCAATTTAGGTGACAACTGCTATGATTATTTCGACAGATAAAAATAGAAAATAATTGTGTGCAAGTTGAAACCGTGTCAAACTAACGAGACTACACATTTTTTCCTTAATATTTCCCATGTACAGACAGACATAGCTCGGTTACAGATTTTTAATGCAGTAAAATTGACTGCCAACATTTTTATACATTTACAAGAAGCGTGTAACATCTTTAAAAAAAGTTAATCTTACATTTTCTAACGTCGTCTCCGTGTTAGTTAAATTTAAATGAGTCAAAACGTTGGGCTGGGCCAGAAAGTTGTATAAATTCTGAAAAATAAAATAAACAATTATTTCATTTATAATATTAAAATTATGTTTATTTACTTTAATTAGTTATAATTTTCATAGCAAACAGCAAATCGGAAATTTATTTGAACTATTAATTATCAAACGTTTTACATAATCTACCAATACTTACTCAAACTCTTATAAGTATTTTTTGTATCTAAATTATTTAATACCTTTCAACAATTCAGTATAGGCATGGATTAACTAAATATATATATTTAACAACACAATACAGAATTAATGTCATTAATACAATTTACCAAAATAAAAGTCTAGTACTGCCTTCTTTATAAAAACAATGCAATTATTACTCACATGTACATCATCTTTCAAATTATTCTGCGAGAGATCCAAATGCGTCAATGTGGAGAGATGGTTCATGTTGTCATTGAGCATAGAGGCTAGATGCGTCACAGTTTTGCCGGTGACCCCGCACTGAGACAAAGCCAAGTATTGCAGCCCGTTGGGATTGTTCGCCAGCCCGGTCAGAACGCTAATAGCACCTGAAGTAAATAACATATTGTTTTAAAAATACGTGTTTAATAGTGATGGAATTGTTTGTTTCGATTGTATTTATCACAATTCCGCAAAAACACTGTCCTCGGCAGAATATTGTTCATCGCTTATAAATGACATTTAATGAGCAAACTCCAACTCCTGGAAATTGAACTTTATCCAAATAATCGTAACAGTTGTCATCTTTATTGAGGTGAGGCCGATCTTTTATGTGATCTTCTTCGGAACTGTGAGTCTAGCGCTTAATTGTCGCTCGAAGTGTACAGCATACCTTTGTCTTCGATGTGGTTCTGCGAGAGGTCGAGCGTGTGCATGGCGGGCGCGCGGCGCGCGCGCGCGAGCGCGTGTCCGAGGCGCGCGGCGTGGTCGTGGCGCAGCGCGGCGCCGCGCCAGCTCAGCCGGCGCGGCGCGGGCGCGGCCGCGCGCACCACGCGGCACACGCTCTCCCACGCCTCGCCGCCCGCGCGCACGCCGTCCCCGCACACGCCCGCGAACCACGTGTTGTGTTGCAGCGCCATTATCAGCGGGATCAGGTCCCTGCCGCACGCGCACGCGCGTCATCGTCACATACGGGAGCTCTCCATTCGCAATCATTGCGAATACCATTGCGTTTAAACAATGTTTCGTAAGAAAACAATTATACAGAGTGAATCATATTTGAAATAAATTGTATAACCAGTGTTAATGTTATAATACTGAGACTTTCCCTATTTGGGACACGCTATATGTATACCTATTGTGTTTGTTCTTCTTGTTTTTTTTTGTTTTCTCTGATGTGTGTTTGTATTTCAAATAAATAATATTTTATTCGAGTTATTTTTCAAAGTTTAAGTCAAAATATTTTTATTCAACTAGACTTCTAAGTTCTAGCACTTTTGAATTGTCAAATTAGATTTGATTCATCAATGATTGAAGTCATTAATTTACTTAAAAATACTTAATTTGATTTTACTACCACCTCCAAAATGCACATGAAGAAAAAGTGACGGAACAACTCCATTGCAGCATTTATTTCAGTGATCTGTTTGTTAAAAGCCTTACCTCTGATCCAAATGATCGAAATCTTTCAGATGTAACATTCTGATGTCGTGGGCTAAATATATCGTATCTATATCCCATGCAACTTCCGCTCTGAAAATAGAAAAAAAATAAAGTTATCAATTACTCATACCCGTAATATTTTTAATAAAAAAAATCTTGACACGACTCTAATTTCTCATAAATTCCATTCTATCAATAAACCCACCATTCAGCAAAGTGTGGCCCTTAATTTTTATGACTCTTGACTCTTTTTACCTCGTAATGGATAAAGAATTGATATTATATTTTAAAAAAGAAGAAAATAAACTAGTAATATAGGCAGTTGTACCTAAAAGGAGTCTGACAAAGGTCGCACATAGCCGCGTATTGGTTGGAGAAATCGCCGCATGTTGAATGCTTCCTAGTGCCACTTACTGGTTGCAGTTGAAAAGGAAGATTCACCTGAAAATAGTATCGATATAATATTTATTGTTCAGCTAAGAGTGAATATTATGAATATACTTGAGCCTATGTGTATCACATATGCTTCATCGTTGCTTTCCATCAAGCAAATTTATACAAGTCTTATAAACCGTTAAAAAGCTCCAAATCTCAACTTCCATATTAGTACTAATCTAGTAACATCCAGGGGTTTTACTCCCATGAGAATTTCGGAATGAAAATTATTCTGTATGATATTACAGATTATATTCTACCCGTGTAACTAATTCCCTTGAAATCACTTCATCGGCCTTTAAGTGACAGAGTAATAAAAAAACACACACATAAAGTCACAATCACAAACTTTCGCATTTAACATGGTTGTAGGATTCTAACGCAATAATGGTTCTTATTTTTGACCCATTTTTAAAACAACATTGCAGGCATACGGCCAGCCTGATGGGGAGTGGTTACCGCATCCTATGAACGCCTACAATATTTAGTTCGATGTCAGAGTTGGCGCCCCAGTACTTGATGAAGATCTAAACGATTTAAAAGTAGACATCCTGATGTTTCAATTTATACACAAAGCAAATGAGTCAGCCAATTAAACTTATTACAGTTTATTATCCTCGACCCGTTAAATTGACAAAATGTGCGAGTGAGTAACTTTATGATTAACATTTGTATAACATTTTATGAATTCATTATTTATAACTTTTGGTGTCGCTAAGAGTAAATAAATATATAGGGGCACACACGTTCTTTAGTTAACCCTAATGTAAGTTCAAGATTTTATATATTTTATCCATACATATAATAAACTTGTAACTGACCTACATATGTCTGTACATGGAAGATATTTAAGAAAAAAAATTATAGGGGCTCTTTATAGGGCCTATAGAAGGCAAAACAATTGCTTTTAGAATTTTATCGGTCTGTTTGTACGCGTATCACACAAAAACTACCGACCGGATCTGGAAGAAATTTGGCACAGCATGACTATGACTATCAATCAACCCCAATTTAGTGCAAATTCACATTGTTACCACGGCACAGTGACACATGCATGGTAACTTGACATGCAGTTGACTGTGCAATGAAAAACAAACATTAATGATAATTTAATGCTTAAGTATAGGGTATATTCATATAGACCATTTTGATTACTTTTTACTAATTAAAAATAAAAATGTATGAGATTTTTGTATTTGCAAGGCTGAAATAAAAGGCATTTTTATGTAACATACCTTGCATACAATATCCTCGATGGCCACATTTGGAAATAAATCGTCGAAAGCTGCCACGATTGCGTGCATTGCATTTATAACGCCTTCGGACGAGCCTTCCTCTCCTGCAAAAAAATAGTCATTGGCTTATACATTTTTATATGCTAATCCGTTCCCGCGGAAATTTAAAGATAAAAGTATTTTATATTACTCCTGGATGAAGACGAGTTCTAATAGTGAAGGGTGTAGAAGTGACTAATTTTAACTTCTTTCGTTAAAAATATACAACTAATTAACGTCGACTTTTTACGATATCAGTTTAGAAGTATAGAAAAAAACCACTGAATAAAAAATTCCTGTTTACCTTTCTTATTGACCAGACATACCCTTGTATATGCAAAAACAGAATTTTGATTATCATTGGTAGGTAACCTATTACACTAAAACAGTTCAGGATTTAAAATTATTATGATGGAAACTAACATTAATCGACTTGTGTAATTAACACAATGTTGAATAAGCTTAATTGTTGTGGGCTATAGTGTAATAATTGCTTTAAAGTCACCTTTTTGTTTCTAATTTATGTAAAACTGCTTATTTATATATGTGTATTATGATGTAAAATTTTGTAAACTAATTAAGAAAATGTCACTCGTACATTTTCGACGTATTCGTATTTCTTGCAAATATTTGGATATAATTTTTTAAAAGTCAATTTTTTTACGTTATATTATTTTGCAACTTCATATCGCCTATGCTTCTCCTAACTTCTGTTATATAATATTAATAAATAAACTTGTCTATGTAATAGAGAACATAAGGAGAAATAAATCAAATCAAGGCAACCCCGAAAGTCGAGACTTGTGTTATGGGATACTAATATGATGTATATTTATTATAATTACATATATGTATATGTATGTTACAATGAATATGTACTTATACGGCTAATAGGTGAAGTGCGGATACACCTAGCTCTAGCCGGGTATAACTAGGTGCAGCCGACAACATAGGTTACGATTAGGTATGGTTTTGGGTTGTACCCGGCTAGAACAATGTATAACTGCACTTCGCATGTTAGCCGTAACATATAAATAGATATTTAAGACCCAAGTCAATCAGGAAAGTACGATTTTACATTGTGAGCTAATCAAAATGAAATCAAAATATTTTTTCAGAAATTAGACCTTCACAGGTACTTTTTCAATCAGGGATCCAACCTAGGACCTCTCAGTTTCAGAAGCTTACCCCAAGGACCACAAAAGTCGTCAAACGTCTTCAATCAAATTCTTAAGTTTGCCCATAAATTCAGCAGTTAATCGCAATCATGAATTGTAGTCATGTATTTGTGTCAGCGGGGTCAGCCTCGAAGAAACAATGGCGTAATTTTGCTCACCACTCACCTATAAGAATGGACACCGGCTTGTGTTCATGGACGAGCGTAATTGACAAGTGATTTGGCTTTTTGCTTTCCAGCGCCTCTATCTCCATCAAGTGAAAGCCATTGTCAACCTAAAATACATACATACATATTATCACGCATTTTTCCCATAGGGGTAGGCAGAGACTACATTCTTCCATTGACTGCGGTTCTGACATACTTTCTTCATTTCCTCCACATTCATTAATCTTTTCATACACGCTCGTCGATTAAGGGTACTTCTAACCTGCCTTATTTTAAATAATAGTCAAATAATAGCTATTGTAATTTTTTAATTCTTTAAAAATACTTAATGGTTCTATTAACAACTGTCTATATCCTAATTCATGTGGCACAAATTTGTATCCCCCAAAATCTTTAAGAAGCAATAGGGTAATTGTAATTGGTAATTAATAATTGAAATAAACATTTGACATGAACAAATAAATTACGTAATTTATGCAAATTCGCATTGAGTCTACCTAGGTATGGAAACCCGATTGTTTGGTCCCGAAATTGTCTGTACGCAGTCCACATAACAGGAACATTGTATTGCTAGGCATTTTCCTGGATGAATAAAGAAAAGGCTACTCATATAATACATTGAATATAAGCACTCTTTTGACAATGCGTCAGTTCTATCCTTGCACTAACGATACACAACCACATATCATCAATATATATAAAAGCGAAAAACACTCACACACTCATCACGAAATCTCAAAAACTACTCAGTCAATGAAGATGAAATTTGGCAGGAAGGTAGATTGTAACTAGGAGACGCCCGCTAAGAAAGGATTTTTTGAAATTTCATTTCCAAGGGGGTGAAAAGGGGGTTGCAATTTTGTATGAAACTTAGTCATTTTTAAAGTTGGACACATGAAATTTGAGATTTAAATTATCGATTATTAAAAAATAATATTGCATTAATTGGATTTTGAAAATTGCATTCTCATAGGGGTGAAATAAGGGTTGTAAGTTAAATAGCATTACGTTAGATTATTGACAAATAAATATCTATACTTATGGTAAATCCCGACTTACTTATCTATATAATAGGAATATTA
>JADGIL010020514.1:0-24034 GCA_020352625.1 Cactoblastis cactorum | reverse complement strand
TTTGTTAATATCTTTGCACGGCTATACTCACGTTCATTTTTAGACGGTAACGCCGACGACCGTTTCGACCTATTCAGAAGGCCATCTTCAGGGCGAGTACTAGGAACGTCGCGGCGCGGCTGTTCCTTGTGCACTCAGTGCACAAGTAAGTGAGTATAGCCGTGCAAAGATATTAATTATGTCTTCTCGCGTGACTTACAATGATATAAACGATTTGTTGATAAGCTTTTAATTATCAACAAACGATTTGTTATCATTGATCAGTCAACCATATGATTTATTCAATTATACTTTTAAAATACGACATTAAAAAATATTATTCTATTCATACGAGTAAAAATTAAAAAGCAAGGTAAATATCATGGAAATAAAACAATATATAATATCACATACAAACATGTAATTACATTCAAATAATACAATATTTTGCAGGACCGAGAACTGGAACATGGTAACATATCATTAATATATATGGTAGCAGTTCAATTTTGTTCTAATAAAAGAAAATAGAAGATCCAATGAAATCAGTTGCTCCTGTAGAAACGGGAGTGGCGGTCGCGGTGGTAGTTTTCTTCCAGCCGTCGCATGATGGGTCCATGATGGCCGTGACGATTAGGAATCATCCACGGCCTAGGATCGCGGTGAAGTTCATGGCGTATCGCAGGTCTGTGGTCATCACGGTGACTTATGATCAGAGGTTCATGATGATGATGGATCGGCTGAGAAATATGATGATTTTCTACCACAGGCTTATGAGCCAGGAGTACATGATCGTCGTGATGTAACTTCACTGGTTTGAGTTCTATATGTGGTGTATGCTCATGATGAATTTCAAGCGGCGAATTATGGATATGATGAGGTATAAGCTCCTCATGATGATGCTCTATAACTGGTTTAAGCTCTTCTTCATGATGATGATCCACAACTGGCTTGTGTTCCACGTGGTTGCGAGTTTTGAAGTGAACATGATGATGAGGCGCCGAGTATTCTACATGGGCATTGAATCTGAAATAAAAATTCATTTTCTTCATTAATACAAATTGAAAAGACTTAAAAATTTATTGTTAAGCAAGATACGATGTTTTTAAATCAAATAAGAAGTTCCAAATATCCCACATGTAAAATCAAACTTTACCGCTCTATTTTATATCGGGTCGTTACCTATTATGATATGATACCCTCTGAAAACTTCAAGATAAGAGTTGAAACAAGAATATTGTCTTTTAAGTGGACGACCTCCGTGGGGTAATGTTTAAAGTATCTGACCGCTACTCAGGAAGTCCCGGGTTAGATTTCTGGTCAGGTCATGATGGAAAATTACCTTTTTCTGATGCTCTTGGATATTTATCTATAAATGTATTTGTTATACAAATATAGTATCGTTATCCATAGTTCAAGTCTCGGACTTACTTTTTGGGGCACATTCCATTCCATTCATGTGTGATTCCTCCCTATATTTATTTATATAGATATCAATATTAATCCAAAAGAGATCCTCACCCGCTGTGTTTGTCGGCGTGGTATTTGACAGTGCGCTTGCGACCGTCGGGCTCGATCAGCCAGTACTCTCCCTTCACCACGTCACCGTCTCTTATCTCGTGCTGACCCTTGTTGTCATGGGTGTGTGGGTCGTGCACATGGTAAGAGAACTCGTACGAGGGATACGACCACGCCTGTGAAAAGAAAAGTTAAAGATTGACCTTTTGTATTTTTTGTCAAAGCCGTTTGTATCCTATTTTTCGCTTCATTATTATAGGCTGTAACCTCAGAGGCACAGAGCGCGTTTCCTCAACTTTTTATAAATTTTTCACGCTTTGTGGAGAACACTACAAGGGCGACAAACCATGAAAAATGGAATGGAAGTTTCATATTGCCTTTAAATATATTTTGACACTTTGGGTTATGGGGATGATTTTCCTAATAGAATTTGTTGATAATCCTATAAATAAATCTTATACTGTTTTGGTAATTGCAAATCGACAAAAAGGGCGGACACAAATGTTTCACAAATGATTCACAAATGTTTAATCGCTAGATGACAATACTTTTAAGTTATGTTAGAAACTTAATGGAAATCTGAGGCCAGTGTTATTAATAAGCCATTAAAAAAATGTATGGTGTATGTAGAACCAAAGACGTATAGTGACGTACATATTCCTCATGATGTTCTGGTTGATGAGATCCTATGTGGGTCAGTTCTCCGTGGTGGCCGCTGTGTTCCTGGTTCCTCATAATGACCTTCTGTTCGGAGATCGCCGGCTCGTGCCCCACCACGCACAGCGCCAGGCAAACCACACTGACTACCTGAGTAACCAAGAAAACCATAAATCAACACATATTAAGTTAACCCTAATTTAAACTCGGATCTTGTATAATTATTAAATAATGTAAGCATTAAGTCAGATTCATGAGGAAAACTATTTGTAATTTCTAAAAAAAAGATGGAATTCTAAATCAACGACACTATATTATGTAAACATCCAAGACTCAGGCCAATCAGAAAAAGAACATTTTTCATTATGGCCTGACCGGATATCGAATCCGGGACCAATGAGCAAACGAGGACGTCTAAAGATAAAGACTTGGTACTTAGAACGATCTCGCAACTTAGTATTTTGTAACGGGATTTTGTCACATTTCTTTCGTCTTATGTCACGAATTTGTGAAGGAATAACATACATTTTAAAAATACATTCAGTCACATATTTGTTTAACTATCTCACTGACAAATTAATTTGACTGTTTCACACAATATTCAAACACATTGGTTTACCTGCAATATCATGTTTCCTGCGTTGTTGCCCCAAAAATGATGAATACAGAATATTATTGATATTTCCATCCTTATATACGTTGTAGTGATTAAGTACAAATGATGAATATCCTGTAATAAAATTCATCTTTAATTACATTCAATTCATCTTTAAGCTGAAATGCAAAGAGAAAACCAATCTGACGGCCAATTCAATAATTTAAAATTATTCTAATTAGCTTGAGACTTAAAAAATTAAAAATAATATAAACATGCTATGAATTCTTTTCGATACTAAAGTTTTATAATAATTGTATTTATTTACTAAGCAGCAATTTTAGACATGGCTCGCATTTTGAGGAGATTCCTCATTTTAGAATCTTAAGTACCGATAGTTTAAGTCTTATCCCTGCTACCGGAGGATTTTATTCTTTTATATTTATTCATTTTTATGTCATAGGGTGGCAAACGAGCAGGCGGGTCACGAGATGTTAAGTGATCATCGCCGCCCATAGACAACTGCAACAGTTGTCTATAAAAAACCTCCGCCCACCCCATTTGAGGAGGGCGGAGAATTTGGGCCTACGGCTCTCCCACTTACCGGACGGAGAGTATATTTTTTTTTGTATATTGTATTATTAATATAAAAGAGAGAAAATACGCACAAGATTTAGCTTGTGGCGCCTATTTAAATAATATATTTATAAGAAAAAAAATGTACTCAAGTCAGTTTTATAAAAAAAAAAACTTCAGGGACCAATACACTGTTTGTTTAATTTTGTAATTAGTTTTAGTTAATATAGTTGAGTATAGTAATGATTGGAAACCAAATTTTATATTTAATCCTTATCCTACCTACCTATCCTGCCTTTTTTTATGTCAGAGGGAGGTAAACGGGCAGGCGGGTCATGTGATGTTAAGTAATCACCGCCATATGACAGTCACCGTCATAACGCGTCATGACACGCGGGTGTTGCAGTTGTCTATGGGCGGAGGTGATCACTTAAAATCACGTGACCCGCCTGCTCGTTTGCCTCCCTTTTACATGAAAGAAAAATAACAATCTGCATGACGTTCTACCTAAAATGTATTAGCAAAGTTTCACTTTGGCTTCTTTGTATTACCAAAAATGATTTCTGGCTACATTTTGCTGTTTTGCTCACTGAAAAAGTTTAATGAGTCGTGAGATAAGTATTAAAAGTGTGGTTCCAATTTACCAGATAATTTAAAGCTTAGTATTTTGATTTGTTTTATTTTGTTTTCTTATTAATTTTTATGTAATTAAGTAATATCAACATTTTATTAGACGGTCCACTCAGTTCAATCCTTTTCTTTGTTTCAGCACTAATTAAATATTTTAGACAACGTACGTTGTCAACGTACATTTAGGTGGGGTGGACAATTCGCAATTATTTTTTCAATAAAGTGAAAAAATAATAGTAACTTAATAAGCTATTTTTATTTTTATCGATACGCATACCCGGTACAGTATCTACCCCGTAAGGGTCTCATAGAGCCAAAAGTCGTAAGGCTCAAACCGCGTTTAGCAAAACGGTAAGCTTTTTGTTGGAATGGAGATAAAGGAAAAAGAGTATATTTTTATTGGCGCTAATATTTTTATTTCCAAGTATATTTTACAGAATTGCTTAGAAGTAGACTGATCAGTCTTATAAGAGCTGCGGACGTCGGAGATAGATGTCGCTAGTATCGTTATGTATTTAGATCTGATGATGAACATGATGGTGAGGCGAGGTATGATGGACGATGGCGTTGAATCTGAAAATATAATAAATTAGTAAATAAGTTAGATTAGTATGTGTGTAATATCAATTTCAGAGATATCTCAGGCGAATAAGGATATTCGCAATTTTGAGTTACATCACTATAATTCGAGAATAGGTATTTCCCGAGGATTTACTACTTAAACTAGGGTATATTAGATGATATTCGGAGTGTACGAATACTTGGACCAGGTTAGTACACTAGATGGTGTGTGATGGCGAATTTACGAAGCAAGAAATCGTTTTTCTTATGAGGTAAGAGGGTACTATAATCTTGCGATATCCTAACCAGACTCAGATTTGAACCCATGATCTCCATATCACAAGGGAGACACTTTAACCACTATACTACGGAGGCAGTTCATTCCAAGTTTTATTAAGTCTCACCCAATGTGAAAACCGGTCTTGTATATACCTTCCTGAGCCTGCCCTTGTCATTCCTCATCATGCCATTATGTTGGTTCAGGATAGAGAAAGACGACGACAGTCTCTTAAGTTTGACATTATCTCACCCGGTGTGATCATCCGCCTTGTATTCCACCTTCCTGAACCTGCCGTCGGGCTCCACCAGCTCGTAGCCGCCCTTCACCACGTCGCCGTGACGGACCTCGTGCTGGGACTTCACGTCGCCGGTGTGGTGGTCGTGCACCGCGTACGAGAACTTGTATTCTGGGAACGCCTGGAAGAATATAATTTATTTTAGAGATTACATTGTATGGATGAAAAAAATACCTATGACTTGCTTGTACAGACTTCGTTTTAGTTAAATTTATATATTTTTGATGTGCCCTTACAGGGTTCAAGCCTGAACTTATGTACTTCTTATACCGAATGTATAAACTTAGATTAACGCATGAGATGCAATAAATATTTGAGTTTGAGAATTCAGATACGAATATAATAACTTAAAATATAGTATAATGTAATGAGGATATAATTAATTTTCATTCAACGATGAGAAAACGAGGGTAATAGTGAGCTTGAAAATAATCTTTCTTTGGATCGTAACTAACAGAAAAACTTAACCAAAGTGAGTCTTTTTATTAATCGTTTCCGATTGTTTTATTCGATAGTCATATAATTAAATATTTAGACAAATAATAGAATGGCCACATTACACCAAGACCTTTCCGTATTGCGGTCGTCGACAACTAGATACATATATTGGAATTAATCTAGTTATATTCATAGAATCACGAACCATGCCATTTGAGTTAGTAACACAAATTACGATTAAAGATTAACTATTGTTAGGCGTTACTGTTATTTGTTTGCTATCATAATTAAATGAAGGCTTTACTTAGTTACTTACTTAGGAAGGTTTTACTTTTGATTATTTATTTCAAGTCTTCAATAAGTAAGTTTTCATTTCAGTGAATCAATAAAAAAAAATACCTTGTTGCTATGCTTGAGACCACAACAACGACGAATCATATTACAAGTCAGAAGAGAGGTAATTCAAGTGAACCATTTGAACAGTTGCAAGTTTTTAACAGTTTATTATTAATTTTAATATCTACATCATAATAAGAAATAAAAGGGAATCTAACATCCCTTGTAGAGATTCTCATGAATTATCTTAGAATCTTTTTTGGTTGCGTTTCATCAATTTAAGCAATTTATATTTTTCTGTTATCAATTTTAATCTATCTAATTAGCATAATTTCGATCAGTCTGTCAATCTGTCTAACCAGGGTTTAAGTACAGGAAACTTATAAATATCGAATCATTAAGTCCGTGGTAATAATTAGCCGTCCACTTGCAATACAGAATTTACCAATAATTTTAAGAGCTGTGTAATATCGACGCTAGAAAGCAATCTTGTCGTATGTCGAAAAAATTTTGTCGTTCCCCATTAACTTCATGGATTAAGAAAAAAATACTTCACGCATACTTTTGGATTTTTCTTTACGAAAATTCAACGTCGTTAAATAAAACTTGGAAATTCGAGACCCAAACTGTACAATGCAGTGTTTTTTTTTATATCCAAGAAGGCAACAAAGAGACGCATTTTTCAAGACACGACAAAATTGCATTCTAGCGTCCATGCTATTATGTTGTGTTTAATATACAAATATAACACGAATTTATAAGAAAACCTTTGAATTTTTATTGTAACCATACTGTTATTTAAAAGCCTACTGTATAAAATGTGGGTGTTTCAAGATTTTACTGTGTTTAAATCTATGCTGAGAAGTTCCTATTATTAGGAGCATTAGTAGAGATTCAACAAAATCCAAATGACTAGATATTTTTATGTGGAATTAATATTTGCAAGTATTTTTGTTTCTTTTTTATGTAAGAGGGAAGCAAACGAGCAGGCGGGTCACATAATGTTAAGTGATCACCGCCGCCCATAAACAATTGCAACACCCGCGGGGTCACAGAAGCGTTGCCGGCCTATAAAAAACCGAAGTTGGGACTCCGGCTCTCCCATTCACCGGACGGAGCATGACGACTGATAGTCGCCTTTCAGGCATCGGTATTCTGTCCGAGTGTGATATTTCCCCGGACGAGCTGGCCCATTCATTCATTCGACTATGAAAGTAAAGTTAGTAAGTACTCACATAGTGGTCATGATGAACAGGCACGTGATGGATGATAGGTTCATGGTGAATAGGGATCGGGTGGTGGATAGGAATGTGGTGGTGAATCGGGATGTGGTGGTGGATCGGGTGGTGTGGGCCAACGTGCTTCTCCAGGTCCTGGTGGGAGATCGCCGGGTGGTGGTGGTGATGGTGGTGGTGGAACGGGAAGATGGCCTGGCACGCTGACACCAGCACGCAGAGGGCTAGAACCTGACAAAATAATAAATTTTGATAGAGAACATTTGATATAGATACAATATCACATGTCTTAGTCCCTTTAGACGGGGTAGACAGAGCCAAGAGTCGCGAGATTCGAAGGCAACGCTTAGCGAAATGGTGGGCTTATCGGTGGAATGGAGATTCAAAAATAGTGACAGGTTGGTTGCCCATCGCCTTTGAGAATTTCTGATTCAAGCTCTTTCCTTCGATTGACTTTTACAATCTGCGCGGTAAGAGTAGCAGCTGGTACATTCTACGTTTTTCTTTTGCTTCCAGACCAGCATGGAAGATCTTATTCTCAACTGTAGGTTGATTTGGGCTGGTGATGATTTTAATTTATTATTAGATACAGAAACTATGTATATTATTATGAACGAATATTGATACTAAGATTTTTATTTACTTGACATTTATTTAGACTAATCTTTAGCATCTTTAATTTGTCAAATATAAATTTTGAATACTGCAAAGTAACTTCTACTTATATATGAATATTTTTTAATGTCAGATGGAGGCAAACGAGCAGGCGGGTCACGAGATGTTAAGTGATCACCGCCGCCCATAGAAAACTGCAACACTCGCGGGGTTACAGAAGCGTTGCCGGCCTATAAACCTCCGCCTACCCCATTTGGGGAGGGCGGAGAAGTTGAGCATTCGCCTCTCCTCCTCATCGGACGGAGCATGGCGGCTGATAGCCGCCATTCAGGCGTCGGTCTTCTGTGGGAGTGTGGTACTTCCCCGGACGGGCCGACCCATTCATGTTGCAGGCTAACAAAGCAAGCAGCAGGCTCCACAACCGTATACATAATTTGGAGTAACCACTACTAATTGATATTGATTAACAGGACATGCGCTTAACACCTTAACCACATAAATTATTTATTATTCCATTAGTCAAATGTCTTTCATACAAAAGGCACAAAATAATCACTATTGTTATTTGAACACTTACTTTCGACAGCATTGTGGAAATATAATTGTTTTCCAAATCGACAGTTAACTTGATGTGACCCAAGAAAATAGTGCGAATTTCATTCTGGTTCATTAGTTTATATAGAGTTTATAATTGTGGGAATTATTAGAGCAAAAATCCATTGATCAATTTCTTAAGGTTTGCCAACACACATATCGTAATGTGTGTACTTAGCACGTTGAATCGCGTACGGTTCTAAGGTGTTAGTTTGCTACAGAGATACTACGAAATTATAGATTATGTTCGATAAGTAATTGATACATGTTACTTTGATTAATAATTACTACTTTAAACAAAATGAAACACTAATTGTTAATTAATCATCCCTTAAGCTGAGTTAAAGGGGTAGTTTACATTAGATTATTAAATCAAATAATACAAGTGTAATAATACAACGGAAAGTTAGTTAAGGCTCTAACTATTACTGACTTTTCGTTTACATTTGTATAAAGATACAGATGTAAAAACACCATCAAATCGAATCTAATGTAGCATCAAAATTGGCACATTGCATTTCAATGTGGTAGAAAAATTTATAAGCATTTGTAATTTTGCGAATGCTTCCAAATAATCCTTGCAAGCTTACTAAATCATGTCAAACAGTATTCAATATTATTTTTCTCAATATGAGTATCTATTTATTTATATTTCTGTACGACTATACGTGGGATGGGAAGAGGTCACCGTAGCTTATTGAATTGATGCCTGCAACTCCAAGGATGCAATACGCTCGACCTTGAATAAATCTTTCTATGCTTCTTTTTCTAGTGTCTTTCCTAATAATTTAATTTTCTTACTTCATCAGTTCATTAAAATAAAAGCATAATGAACTGTGTGTATTAAGTTTCTACAATTTTATCTGTAAAACAAATCTGTATGGCCGACCAGAGTTGTTAATAAAAAGTTTGTCACAGTTACATTGTTGCTGCGTTTCAGATATACAAAAGCTAGGGTGACAGACGTTGCGCTCTGCTAATGCGATCATTAACGTCATTTGACGCCGTTATACGTGCGTGATAGTTTATATGGGAAACTACCTTAAAATTCAAGTAGAGTTTTACAAGTAATCAAAAAACATACTAGATTCAATTTTATCGGCGTACTCGATTAATCGTGATATAAGAAATAATGAGTGAGAGAGCCGGAGGCCCAACTTCCGCCCTCCCCGAATGGGGAGGGCGGGGCATTTTATTGTCATTTAGATGTAATGGAACAAATATTATAGTGATCAAAGATCATTAAAGAGGTATTAAAGAAAATTACAGTGAATAATCAATTTATATAAATTTATTGAATGTGAGGCTCTTATTGTCTCTGATAAGGCACAATGTGGATGCGCAAATTAAAAGAAATGCCTATTTTGTTACCTCTTAGCTTATATATGTAAGCTTACACTTCTGTGCTCTCGATAGCTTTGACCAAAGCGCAAAGTTACTCAAGCGTATTTAAATGTGTGAGAATGTGTGTATAATTTCGTAGTGAGTCTCTGAAAAAGCGTGACAATGTGTTGATTATATTGTTACGCCAATTTATCATGTGTTAATGATATTAAACCCACATTGGGAAACAAGTATGACCCATGGAAAATGGCTGTTTTGAAAAAGTTTGTAAATAAAATAATACTGTGAAAGAAACATAAAATAACTAAATATGCATACATATCACACTCATTGGGTTGCCCCAAATTAAGTTTGAAACTTGTATAATGGGATACTACATCAACGATACTTTATTTTTATAATAAATCCACGTATGCATTAACACAAGAACCAGGCTCATCAGAAAAAGATCGTTTTCCATCATGGCCGGACCAGGGATCAAAACCGAGACCTCTTGGTTCAGAGACAAGGACTTTCGCACTGCACCAAAGAGTTCGTTAAAATGTAATTATTAGATTAAGTACAAATCAAACAAGATTATGGAATAACTTTCCATATACGAGTACATAACAAATGCAATACAAATAACGTCACTTTTATTGTTGTTAAGATGTTTTTTTAAAGATTATTTAAAGTAACGGTCTGTAGCAGACTGTCAACAATAACATGGTATGTTATCATATCAATTTATTTTTTATATGAAAAGAGAGGCAAACGAGCAGGAGGGTCACGTGATGTTAAGTGATCACCGCCGCCCATAGACACCTGCAACACAGAAGCGTTGCCGGCCTTTTATTTAATACTTGGATTTATACGCTATTAAAAGTTCCGATGTCGTATTGGTCCGGAAATACCGCTGCAGGCAGTTCGTTCCACAGTGTGGTCGTACGTGGTATAATTGTCTGTAAAATGTATACACAATGTCAATTTAAAGCGATATTCATTTAGATTTGGCCTAACCTTGCCTTTTGTTTCCTACGCTTACCGATTTGCGGTTCACATTGGTAGTTCTCACGGGGTCGCCGTTCTCCATTCAGTTGTACAGTCGACTATATGATATTGTGCTGTGGATATAAAGGTGAATTGGGTATATTAACATGCAATTGACTATACAATCACGTTTGCTAACCTTTTATGACTTTATTGACCAAATATACATGAAATTGTGTGAACAAGAAACTAACAGAATATTGGGATATTTAACGATAGAGCATACTGTCAACTCATGTTACTCGTACCTTACATAAACTTCTGTGTTGTTCTAAAAGCGATGATTTTGTTTTCAATTTGGGTAGGTTTTCTGTACTCCGTTAGTGCGGTCACATCATATTGTATTAGGTGTTACAGAATGTCACTGTAATATTATATTTAGGTCAATGTATTTAATAGGAGTTATGTACATATATCCAGTAAGTATAAATCATTATACGGGGATAAGTCGGATGTTTTTTGTTATCTAGCTAAAAAAAAGATGATAATAGGTCAATTATCTAAATTTTATTCCAAGTATGGTAAGGGAAACATTGGACATACGGCATATAGATAGGCAAAATATTAAAAAAAATATAAATCAATATAGAGCGAGAAAATGTATCAAGAAGAAATATCCGCGTGCAGCTAACGCAGTTTTATTTACAGATTTTCTGATAATATTTCACGCAACTGTTGTGAATTCTTTTGTCTTTGCGTCGTGTTACGAGATGGAATAATTGGGCGAGATCTCGTACTCCGGAGCCAATTAGTCGAACGGATATATACTTCCTGGCGCTGTAAACCTCAGTGCTGCATGATTATATTACTCAGTGTTTGACGTACTTCATGGAGTAATGGTTAACATGCCAGCTCCCTACTAGGGGAATTGCGGATTCGATCTTCAGTCAAGATGGAAATTTCTGATTGCTCTGCGTCATGGATCTTTATTTATGTATTTTACATACAGTTGAATTGGTATACCCATAATTTTTTTTACCCATAACAGTTGATATTCTTATGAATACGTAGTTTTCATTAAAAAATAAACTCGTTTGACATCTTTAACTGTTTTTTTTTCGACGATTATTCTTACGATTGCAATTCATATAATAATTTAAAGTTTACATATTCTGTCATGTTAAAATAAATCATTATTACAATTTTTAGTAAAAAATCATAAAACGGATGAGAGATATTGTTAATTTATATAATAATTTTCCGAGTAATTAGGCTGCAATACATATTCCATCATTTCCTTCGTCATTAGCCGGTGCGCGTGCGCAGTGATTGGCAAGTGATTTTGGTATGCGATGAATTACATCGCATACTTCACAGGATATGGTCAAGGATTTAGTCAATATTATTTACAATCAATAACAATTATTTGAATTATTCATAGACCTAGTTTTTTTTTGTAGAATAATTGCAATTAAGTATTTAAATGGTGGATTTTTAAATTAAGGTAACTTTAGTGTTTGTCAACTGTCAAATTTGTCCGTTTATTGAACTTCTTGTAATGCTGTGATTAGATATTTTTTAATCATAAGTTTAACTTGAATAGCAAGCAAGCGGAAGTCCAGTCATAAATATATATGTATATTATATAGGGATAAATCTCGCAAATTTTAAAAATTTTTAGATTGTTATAGTGATATAATAATAAATACATATACAAATAGATATCTAAGACCCATGCTAATAAGAAAAAGGTCTTTTTCCATCAGGACCTTTTCGAGGATCGAACCTGGGACCTCTTGATTAAGAGCCAAGGATTGTATTGTAAAAGAAGCTGTAATATTTTGCTATCTATAGCAAAATATCGTTCGCTACAGGTTTTTTGAATAAAATTACAATGCGTCGTGCTTGTATCGGTATCAAAATGTTAAGTAATGGAATTCGATCTGCACGTTCAACATTTCAAGATCAAATAATCTATGATAGATTGTGGCGTGGCCGAGACATTGATCGGTCTAGTTCTTTTCTTATTATTTTCTTTGCAATGTCGGAATGACCCAGTTTTTTTTGTTATTATGTGGTTATAGTCGCTTCTGCCTTTATGTTTTTCAATAAGCACTTTTATCATGTGCTGTTTAATTACTGCATTTCGTAGCTGAGAAAATGTTTTAAATACAAATAATTAACAGATTTAAACAAGGATAATAATGTATATGCAAAAATTTATTAAATCTTACAGAACTAAAATATATATGTTTGCAAAAAAACAACATCATATCACAAGAACGTTGCTCTGTGGTATTTAAAATGACGTGGCTTAATTTGAAATAGTTCTGAAGAATAGACCATTACCTTCTCTGTTTGCACTGGAGGTTGTGTTGACACCGCTGACAATCGACAGCAATGACATGAATAAGCTACAATCGAAGCCGATTCCGGCGCTCGGAACAATGCGAACTCGATTGTTGATGATTCGTGCACATAGTAATGATAACTATGTGAATTAATGGCTGTAATACGTATAAATACGAGTATATGTGCCAGTTCTGGATATTCTGGTCTCTGCTAATTGTCTTAATTATTTATATGAAATCTGGGAAAGAGTTTTTTCCATAAATTTCATTTTGCATTATGGTATTTTTCTAAATCCAGAATTGACCGACATAAGCACTTCTTTAAGTTAATAAACTCTGGAGTTTAACTTCATAAAATTATTTATCTGAAATCTGGAAAAGAGTTTGTTGTATAAAATTCATTTTGCAGTATGATATTTACCTTTAAATATGGATTTAAAGAAGTCCCTATCCCAGAACAAAGATTTTGAAATGCCTTTGACACGTTTTAATGAAATTTGTGGTGATAGAGATAATGATCTAACACGCCAAGGTTAACGTTTGCAGATTTTACGTGAACTCCATACTGTAATGAGAAATAGGTAAGTTTTGAACTTGCATTGTCATATTCCATACAAACTTTCATCTTTTATACGACTACGACTGTTAATGTTCTAGTAACAAATGTGTATTTCTAATTGATAATTAATTCTTAATTCAAAGTTTCACCCAATTTTAAGTTAATAAAAATGACAGTGAGGTATAAATTAGAGCACTATGGACTTTTATTTTTTTAAAGCTACAAACTACTTTCATTTAGGAACGTCCACTGACTCTTCGGTCTAAAAAGACTACGTTGAAAGAAATTCAGTTCAGCATTGGTCCTTACAAGCCTGAGGCTCTATTAAAATAGTTACCTAGTGTTCTCATTCTTTTCTATCAGTGACGACCTATAATTAGCTTTTGTAGCCTTAATTGTTACTTATAATTAGTGACCCTTTCTCTTATTCTAGTTTTTTAAGATTATAATAATTGTTGGTTCTCCTTGAAAATGTAAAAATAAATAAAATACTGACCTACGTCGGGAAGTAATGATTGATTACAAGAGTTGTGGTTTTGAAACATTTTCAAAACACTACAGCGTTTCCGATGCGATTGTGGCAATGGGATTGGTTCACAAGCGGACCACAGGAGCTACTGCGGGCTGCGGGCGATCGACGTCGTTATAGTGATTGCGTTTGAATTGATGTTATTTATTGTTAGAATTACGCTTCGGTTTTGAATTACTATGTTTACTATAATTTTCATTCCTTATAGCTGTTAATGTAAGTCCATTAAGTTTGACAAGAATGGTGTTGCATGTTTTATTACGCGTGAGGAAATCAAAAACAACTAGAAAGGGGAGTTACAAAATGTTGTATAAATAAGTTACAAATTAAAGGAACGAATGAAATCATCATCTTCCTACCTGAATGAAATATCTGTCAGTAAATAATGATAGTATTTTTATTTTTTCGATTCCTTTTAAATTTCGTTATAAGGTTGTAAAATCTGTGATGATGGCCGTATGATTTCTACTACGACGGAATACACGTCCGCAACGGCCGATGGCAGAATGGAGCAGGGAAATAAATCGTGTAATTATTGTGTACAACCTGTAGAAGTTACAGTTAGAATATAGTACTGATAACCTCCGAGGGAGATATGTCAGAACCGTAGTAAGTGGATATAGTGTCTACCTATCCCTGCGGGAAAAAGGCGTGATCATAAGTTTTTATGACGTGATGTAATCGTTAGCTTACAGGCATGCAAGCTACCCTTGGGTCCCGAGTTCGATCCATCATCGGTCGGTCATGACAGAAAGTGATCTTTTTCTGATCGGCTTGGGTCTTATATGTTTATCTTTATACGTATTAAATATAAAGTAAGTATCACTCAACACAAGTGTCCAAATTATTTTGGAGGTAACTTTATCTGTGTGACTTAGCTTGTCTTTTTATAATAATAAAATAATAAAAATTCTTTATTTTCTTCACAAAAAACAAATGTGTCACTAGATGGTAGGTACATGCTATATTATGGTTAGGTTAATGTGGAGAACTGGTGCCCATGCTAGGTGTCATACCGGGTCTCATCCAATGAATATGGTCATAGTGTGACCTTTGAGTTAAGCTCTTTTGAAACCATCAGGATCCAGTATCTATAGATAACAGAGTGATTAGCAGTAATTAACATTCCACGTGAAATTTAGGATTAGTCAACACCAATTTGCCTATCAGATAATGTCGCGGCCGCCTCGGTTGTGTTATATTCACAGTCAGTTGAACAATTAGGTGGTATGTTAATAGTTAATGGTTAATTTTCAGCTTCGCTAAGTGTTGATTAGTAAAAAAGCGTAATGAAATGTACACACGCAAGCATTAATGTTTTATATTATTTGAAAAAAAGTGTTAAGAAGTTACTTAAAATATGAAGGAATGTTGATAGTTTAACGACCCAAATATGTCAATATAAAAGGATAAATGATACCCGCAGACGAAGCTTAGCAAAATGGTAGGCTTATTGGTGGAATGGAGATTCAGAAAAAGTGACAGGTTGCTAGCCTATGGCCATGGCCCATGGCCTATGACAATTCCTGTTTCAAGCCATTTCCCTTGATTGCCTTTTACAGTCTGCGCGGCAATAGTAGCAACTGGCACATTCTACGTTTTCGCTTCTACACAAGCCTGGAAGTGAGTTTATATGTTAATATTGTTTTATTTTAATTCTGGCTAAATATTTTTGATTAGTTGCTTCTGACAAAACCGAACCAGCGAGAAGTTGTTTTAACAGATACCAAGTTTTTTTTAATGTAAGAGGGAGGCAAACGAGCAGGCGGGTCACGTGATGTTAAGTGATCACCGCCGCCCATTGACTACTGCAACAACCGCGGGGTCACAGAAGCGTTGCCGGCCTTTAAAAAGAAGTTGAGCCTCCGGTTCTCCCACTCACCGGACGGAGCATGGCGGCTGATAGCCGTCATTCAGGCGTCGGTTTTCTGTGGTAGTGTGGTACTGCCCCGGATGAGCCGGGCCATTCATGCTACCGGTTAAAAATGCATGTAGCAGACTCATACCACTACGATTGACAATTTTTACCAGCTCACTCATACTACAAGTAATACCATTCCTACAAAACGCAAAATCATCGATCTTACTGTAACACAAACAGCTATAACGTCTAATTGTGAGTTTTTCTAGGTCGCCGCTCAGTAGTAATATGCGTATTATGAATTTTCGTAATTCTCCTTACAATGCTGTAATTATAGCTTAAAAACACAGGCCGTGGCACGCAACCGACCACGCGGACAAGTGAATTAATTATACTATAATATACTGCGGTATGTGTAACCTCACTTTTCAAGGTCTTTACAATGGCCCGTGTGAATTGTTTATTTCTTCAAATGACACTTTCATAATTATAATTACTTTATTATATTTAGAGATCGCAAATTAAGTTTTCAAGCAATTACGGTAAAAATAAATAAATATATCACGATAAATCACACAAATTGAGTCAGCCCCAAACTAAGTCCGAGACTTGTATTATGGGATACTAACTCCACGATACTATTTTTTATAATAAATACATATGTATATAGATAAACATCCAATACCCAGGCCAATCAGAAAAAAGTCCCTGTAGAATCGGAAAGGTAACCGGGGATCGAAGTATCGGTCAAGTACGTTAACCGTTACACCACAGAGGTCGTCAAACATATACGTTTTACCACCCACTGTTATAAATATTTAATTTTTATTCCAGCTTGTTTTTGACGAAAATTATCTGAAGCGAAACGTATAATAAATTATTCAAAATACTACAATAAGGCATAATAATCTAGCATTTCAAAATTAAAACAG
Organism: Cactoblastis cactorum; assembly: GCA_020352625.1. NCBI lineage: Eukaryota > Metazoa > Arthropoda > Insecta > Lepidoptera > Pyralidae > Cactoblastis > Cactoblastis cactorum. The sequence continues at coordinate 7,180 of JADGIL010020514.1, read as the reverse complement.
AAAACAGTAAGAATAAAGAAGAACCAAAAAAATAAAAATCCATCTGTATTTTTGCGAGTCTAATCGTATTTTTTTGAATATTTTACAATTTCTTATTAATTAAAGTTTTATGTCACGATTTTCACGGTATGGTTAATCGCAAGGATAAATCTGAAGACTATATTAAATTAATTTAGTGGTCAGCTTATTATTTCTAGAACATAATCGATAGCATATTTTTTTTAGGCGTACTCATAACCCGTGACAAATGGTTACGAATTACAATAAGCATTGGAGTTAACATATTATTTTATCAAATTATATTAGTACGGTGTGTGATTTGTCGTTAATTTCACAATACACGTATGTTTAGAATCCGCAGAGTGATTTTTATTTTTACTACTGTATTGTTAACCCCCAACGCAAAAAGAGGTGTGTATGAGTTTGCTCCCAAACAGGTGAACTGATTTGGATAATTCTTTTTTTGTTAGACAGGTAACTTAATCGAGAGAGTTCTTAGCTATATTTTGACCCCTGATGCGTATAACTTTTTAGTAAATAACTATAATTTTGCTAAATCTAACAAAAATAATCTATAGAGGTTTAACTATGAATCAAGGAAATAAAATGTTTGGATATTTTTCATCAGCTGATTATATTTACATTCGAGTATAAATCATATCATCATTATTATGTACACATAAATATCACAATCATCAGTCATCCGTCATATCACAAATAAAGCTAGTCGGTTAGTAATGCCCGTAGTAGCCATGATGGCCATGGGCGAGGGGAGCGATGGCGAGGTGCGCGAGTGGAGCGGCGTGGACCAGGGGAGCGGCGTGGACTACGGGAGCGTGGACCACGGGGGCGGGGTGGTGGCCGGGAGTCTTGTGGACGATGGCGTTGAAACTGAAATTAAGAAAATGAATCTTAAGAATGACATGATCATTATAACGCGCCTAATCTAAGACAATTCTATTTAAGAGAAAAAATCCGTCACTTTGGTATTATTTAAAAACAATTTTTTCAACTTTGACGATTTGTAGAAAGTTTGCATTTATCCAGCTACTGAGTCTGTTTAGATCAGTCATGTCAAACATAAATAATTATGATAATGCTACATTTTACAAGTAGTGTCGGTACTAGATGTACAACCTGAGCTCCTGAATCTGTGGTTATTTATTTATTTCGACGATAATGGACATCTTACCCATGGTGGTCGTCAGCTGTGTATTCGACCTTGCGCACGGAGCCGTCGGGCTCCACCAGGGAGTAGCTGCCGTGTACGGCGCCTCCGTCGCGGGACTCGTGCTGGGACTTGTGGTCGCCGGTGTGGGGGTCGGCTACGGAGTACGCGTAGTCATATTTGGGGTGGGCCTGGAAAATAAATAAGTGTGTTTAATTGTTGGCAAACTTCTAAGAGAATATGCCATCTATGACAGAAATGAAATCTGATTTCAATACTGCATAAAAAATATCTTGCAATGTTCCTTTTTGGTAGTAATCTTTACAAAATGTATTATATAACGTAGTGCTTTGCCTTTTTTTTGGGTGGGTTTAAAATATTGAATTAAATTTAATTAAACAAAAGGCAAGTAGAGACTGTGTATGTACCATAAAAAGTACATAAATATAGAGATTTTATCTTTTGAGTTAGGTGAGTATAGTGAGAGTAGTAATATCTCTTACAGTGTTCATTACTGTTATTTATATTATATACTGTTATTTATATTATATGTTACTTATTATGCGTATGCAGTAGTTTTATAAGATCAATAGTTTTAATAACAATACTAACATCATGAGCGATAGCGATGGGAGCGGCGTGAACGATCGGGGCAGCGTGGACTACTGGGGCGGCGTGGACCAGGGGAGCGGCGGCGTAGTGGGCCGGAGCGTAGTGCGCAGGAGCGTAGTGAGTGGGCGCGTCATGGCGCACGATACTCTGCGAGGACACGGCGGCGTGGTGCGCCGGCAGCAGACCAGCGTTCACTGCAGCCAGCACGGCGCTGATGGTAAATACCTAGAAGAAATAGGAATTTTTTAGAAAAACGTACATGATATACGATATATACCTTTAAGTCACCAGATCAATCTTACTCATGTACTACAACAAGGTATCTTAAGAGATAGGAGATAGTCTTTATAAAACAACGGTGTGGATAACGATTAAGTTGTTCACTGCTGATTTTGAACTCTGAAATTTAGTATTCTAAAAGATACGTTTATGTAGGATATTTAAAAAAAAAAATTTTAAAGAGGTAGGCCAACGAGTAAGCGGGTCACGTGATATTAAGTGATCACCACCGCCCATAAACACCTGCAGCACCCGGAGGGTCATAGAAGCGTTGCCAAAAGTAATAATATTTATGGGCAGGTACCAAAACAAAGCAAAAATTAATATTAAGTATACAAATGATTGATCTATAACCAATATTGGTCTTGATTGATTCTTTTAAATATTTTGACTTAATTTTAAATTTTTGGTCTCTACCAAAGTTCTCTCAATCCACTGTTCAAAACACAATTCTGAATATATCCTAGTTAAAATTTAACTGATATTTGTCTCATAAATAAAATTCGTGTTCAACTTACTTTGGTGAACATTTTGCACTAGTTAATCAGAGCAGGTGACTGATACTATTATCGGCCCGGAGTGTGACTTTTATATGAAAAGCAAAACGGACCGAGTCCTGCGACTGGAGGGGAGTGCGGTCACCGCAGTTCCGTAACTTTGACACCGCGAGGTCATGCCCACATACCTTCAAAGCTCAATAATTCACAAGCCACTATCGGACCCTCTAGCCGGCGGCAATTATGCTGTGGTATCGATGTGGCGTGAGCAATCGATGTAATCTATTCGATGGTGATTTGTTTTTCAATAAAATATTAGATTCTTTGTTCTTTTGTTTGGCACGAGAACTTAATTTCATTCAGTAACTAGTCATATTAAACTCACATTTATAAGAAACATTTTTAGGGTTCTGTAACTAACATTTTTAGGGGTCTGTTAAGCTTTTTAGGGTTCTGTAACCATAAGGTAAAACAGGAACTCAATTACTCAAACTTCGATGCCTATTTGTCATTTACCAGGCCTTCCTGCTGCTGTTTTACAATAACAGCAAATATAATACTAAAAACAGAATAAATAACTAAGATACCATACATATAGTACGGAACCGTTCGTGCGAAAGTCCGACTCACGCTTGGCCGGCTTTTTTGTTAATTGAACACAGGGGCTGATCAACAAATTCAAATTAAGGTACATCAAGATGAAACTCATAAAAATAAAGTACTATTAGTTTTTAGTCAGGTCATATCAGATCAGGTCAGGTCAGGTCGGCTCAGATATGAATAAAGTATACGATATGCTTATCATAAAACAAGCTTTTCAGTCCAATCCGTCAATCACATGCCTCTCCGAGTTTGTATCAGATTTTCATCATCAATCAACAGCTTCTTGCTATTTGGAACAAAACAGAATATGAATGCAAAAAATATCTCTTATTGACAAGGGATCTCGTAGATTGACAATTGCAACTTACGCAAGTCTTGACAATATATTATGTATGATTGTCCAACGTATTATAAAAGTAAAAAAAAAACAACATGTCAATTGTTGTCTCGTTAAGCAGACAGTTTTATGATTGCTGAAAGAGAAAACTGTGTTACAAAAAAAAATGCAAAAGCTATAGGTATATTGTTTAAGCTTTGGATGAAAAATAATATATTAATGAAATTGTCTGGTTTTAAATATACCTTGAATTAAACATCAATTGACAAGTGAAAAATATAAAAAAAAAATAGATTACAACAGTCTTGTTTGAACTTGCCTAATTAAAATATCATTAGATATTTTAGCATAAATTAATTATAAGTAAGTATATCAATTGCGAATTTGTGTGACACATTCCCCGGCCTACTTCTTGAAGGTCAAGAGTAATTACTAATTATCGTGTCAATATATAAGTATAACATTAAACATGACATATAATAAGTGGTCGTTCAGACCGTATCGATGCATTATTTCGCCATATCAATATCAAATGAAACCACACAGTGGTTTACCCGAAGCCCGGTGCTACTTATTGGTTACTTATTGGTTTGTATTTAATTTCCTAACGGTGGTAACGCGATCAGAGAGAGTAGATTATAATGTCGCAACACAACAGCCTTCCTTCGACGGACATACATTGTTTACAAACTATTATAAACAATCAAATCAATCGACAAGATTAAATTTAATTTGCGCCATGGGTTCCGAACACAAAAAATCACCTTAATTATTAAACAAAAAAATTGCTTTTGGAATGTGAGCTAAATTTTCTTTTCAAGTTTGGTTTATCCAACGTCACTCTTTCTGAAGAAAATGCAATAGCGTTTTTAGAGGAGATGCCACAATACTTGCCTTCTTAATTTGTAGATCTTACATCAAGCTTTGAGTCGTTCAGTGTGTTTTGGAATTGATAGAATAATTCTATCAATTTGTCATTAAATTATAATATAACTAGCCATTATGTACAAACATTTAAACGTAAGATATATTGATTTTGGGATAGTATCTTTCCCTTTCCTCTTTTTCATTTGTGCAACCCTGTTCCCATTATTTTAAAGTTGGAATCTATCACTTGATAATCAATATTCGTGTACAGTTTTTTAAAAAATATCAAAATCATTCACCCAGTTCTAATTCTAAAGACAGTTAATTTCTTTTTACAATTTTATTATATCCCTAATAAGAGCGCCCCTAGCGATAATTCTATCAAGCAAACATCAACGTTTTTATGTCTGTCCAATCACAAATCAATCGGTAATGAATTCGAGCAATTGTGTCATAGTTGCATGCTAAAGGGTCCGATAATCGGAGCACGATTATTGCATATACCCAGTTAATTGTTACAGATCCCATTTCTGATAATCACCCACAGTAAAATTTCGTGATCGTATATTTTATTTGAGTATCTAGTTTAATTGTCATTGTATGAACCGAGATTAACATAGTATGCACCGTATTCTGTACGCCTTACTTGAGTGGCGTTGCTTTTTCTGAAGCGTTTATCTTCTTAAATAGATTTAACTATTTGTTTATTCCACGCTGGTGTGAAAGCGAAAGAAAAACGTAGAATGTGCCAACGGCTTCCGCGCATATCGGCACGGTAATCGTTGAGTTTGTGTCATAGACCCAACTAACACAGAAATGCTTTCAGACCAGTATTCAAATCAATTTTATTAACCATTGTTATGTAGTCCGTAACTTGATGAATAGATTATTAGGGTATATTATATTAAATACTAATGTGAAAAATTGCTTTTGTGGGCTTAGTTTCAGACTTTGATAATTTATTTTTTCGGTGGAGTATTTTCATGTCTTTTTAACTACAGCTTTCGTGACTTATCTGTACGCACTGACGTATCTTTACTACTATTGAATATATATAGATGAGCCGTTGTCCTTTTCTTATTTCTATTTTCTCTTCAACCAAGTTATCCTGTCCTGTAGGATTTTCCAAAACAAGAACAAAAAGATTGGCAAACGTCCTTCATTGTCTCGTTTCAGTTATATTTACTAGCGATCTTTGTGAGCTACATTAGCAGACCTCAATACAATCATATAAATCTCAAATTTCCTTTCGACACGATACGGCATTCGTGATTGTGGTAATATAAATAAGCGTGGAAACAGTTCCGCTTATTTCTGATTATAAAACATTATCTTTGTTCCACAAGGCCTCAGGTGGAACTTAATAAGGATTGAAAGGAGTAACTCGACCAATAGTTCAGAGGTCGCTCACCCGCTCTGACCGTGGCTTTATAACAATTAATATTAATCAAAAGGTTTTGTCATTAACATTTTAATTATATTGTTTCCATTGAGTGTCTACAATGGAATTTGTTACATATATTTTAATAATTAGGTCACGGTTACATGCCTACTAGAGTAAAAATTATTCAATTCAATTCATTTATTTCATCACACATTTGCACATTTACATCAGTTATGGATATTGATTAGGATTTCCTTCATAGTAATATTACTATGAAGGAAATATGAGTTTTATTAAAGGCCGAATGTTAGAGATGTGGTTATATATAACTGAGTTAAAAAATGACGGCGCAAAATTTATTAAAATATTTTAACAATTATATTAAAATATTTTCTACTATATACAATCTAAATACTGTGTATACGTCCTTTAATATGCAATCAGAAATGTCAATTACCAATAGTACCAATTAAAGATTCAAAGAAATATCGTGCAATAATTTGTAAATAATAACAAACCAATAAATACCCATATTCATCATAACCTGTAAAACTAGCCACTTATGACACCGGCGCCGGTGGATGTGGGTGAAAGAGGTTATCCGAGTAGAGGCGTGTTCAGAAATTAAGGAAATTATACAAGTCATTCCTCGGTACTGATATAATACGCGCGTTAACAGCTTGCGTTTGCGCAAGATGATCTTGTTTCTCGTTACAAATCATGTCGAGGTTCAGCCGTTTCAAATTTGGAATAACTTTATTATTTTTAATTTAGGAGTTGATATGTTTGTTGGCCAGCAATTGTGTTATGATTTACTATGATTGATTAATTGACAAACAAACGTGCGTTAACGAGTCGATACGTAGTGGTAGTCGTAAAGTTAAAAATGTTTGCGTTCTTGTTGAGATTTACCGTTGTAGAGTTAGAAATTGCTATTTAACATAAAAACATAAATCTATCTCTGAAAACGAGATCAAAGATAAAAGTTATTTTATTTACCGATTTGAAGTTACACTCATAATTCCTAAGGAAGAAATAACGTTTTTACTCACGTTCGTCTCACTGCGTCTATTATACAAAACCTCAGAAATTTTGGGTTTGATATTTATTAATTGCAATGAATCATCTAGTATCAGCAAATTGTAGTGTGGTTATTCTTTATCGCTATATGATATTCCTTGTAACAATTGTCATATTTTACAACAGCTGTCCAAAATTTTTATTTATTATTTTGGAAAGTTTACGCGGAATACGGCAATAGTTTAAACTCGTAACATTGTCCTCGGATTGGAATAAATGGTTAAAGACAGTTTTAGTAAAAATACTCATTTATAAATTATTTTATCATTGTTACATTAAAGTTTTATAAAGAAGATTTATAAAAAAAATACATGTCAGTGGTTTCGGGCATATCTTCTATATATATAAAAATG
>JADGIL010020498.1:0-15213 GCA_020352625.1 Cactoblastis cactorum | reverse complement strand
GTAATAACTACGTATTTGAGCCTTTTGGGGTCAAAGTTGGGCCTCCGGCTCTCCCACTCACCGGACGGAGCATGGCGGCTGATAGCCGCCATTCAGGCGTCGGTCTTCTGTGGGAGTGTGGTACTTCCCCAGACGAGCCGGCCTATTCATGCTACAGGCTAAAAAGAAGCCTGTAGCTGGCTCCACACCACTACACGTAGTGGCTTGGCTCCATACCACTATGAAAAATAGTAATTACATACTGATGACGTCACAAGCTAGTAATTAAATAAACTTAAATTTAAAACATAAATATAAAGCCTGCTGTTAACCACGATTTAAAATCTATTTATTTCTTCAAATGTTTATTCTTCGCCCAAAAAGGTTCTTACAGCTCACTTAGCATTCACTTTGTCAATAAATATGTCCGATTAACACGATTCATGGGCAAAACAACGATATTTAGGAGTCAATTAAGAATAAACATGTTTGGACGCCCGGCGTGGCTCGCGTAAAACGCTAATAGCTTCCAGCCAGCGAGAACCCATGCTGGGCTGTGTCGACAAAACACCGATGTACAGAAATATTTTAATTTTTAACTCGAGACTTAGTAGTTTTTATTTTTATTTTTGTGTCTGATTTCTATAAAGCAAATAATATAAGTATTTTGCCCCAGAATGTTGTATAATGCGAACTCTCGTCAAATACTTGTATGATATGTACCAGATCCTCTAATGTTAAATGTTTACATTTAAATAGGCACTAAATCAATTAAAAATATCTAAACCACCAAAAACCATTTGTTAATTTTTAAGTTTATAACAATATTTTATCAAAATTAACATGGAATAGAAGTATCGCAAAAATAGTATGAATGGAGTTTGAGATGATTTGAAAAACAAGAATGTAACGGCACTGGTAGTATCGGCCTAAGATAAGTGAAATACACTAACATAGATTGGACTTCACGTGAAGTCCAATCTATGTAAGGAAGGGCAGGTTTTATGCAGGCAGGCATTTGGGCAGGGGGCCCAACTTCTCCGCCCTCCCCAAATGGAGTTTTTACAGGCCGGCAACGCTTCTGTAACCCCGCGGGTGTTGCAGTTGTCTATGGGCGGCGGTGATCACTTAACATCTCGTGAGCCGCCTGCTCGTTTGTCTCCCTCTGACATTAAAATAAAATAAATGTAAAAGGTGAAAGGTGTCTATAGATAGGCTACAATCACCAATACCGTTGGCCTGTTCACAAGCTGTCTATACTAATATTAAAAGGAGGTAAAGTTTGTTACTCTAATTGTTTGTATGTTTGTTTATTTGTAAGGGCTAATCGTCGGAAATGCTGAATTGTTCATAAAAATTATTTTACAATCAGAAAGCTACATCATTATAGCTATAGGCTATATTTTATCGGTCAACGAAGTGGGCACGGGTCAGCTAATGTATAAAAAAAGGTAATATTTTTCAAAAATTTGCGAGTTGACTTCCTAGTTCTATATCTATGTTTTCATTGTTTTATACTGTTAGATTTGTGGCATTCTTTTTGCTTATTGCGTCATTTGCTCCATGGGCGCCCACCAGTTTGGTCATGTTAACGACACTTCAAATGTTCTCATTGATTGAATCCAACCACATATTTAAAAAGTTTATAGCCCCGTTCTGAACTGGGCTATAAAAGTTTTGTCAGTATGAAATGTGTATATGACGTGTTATAATATTTGGGATTCTATTTTAAAAGTGGTGTCTTTCTATGGGCGGCGGTGATCACTTAACATTATGTGACCCAGCTGCTCGTTTGCTTTTTTCATAAAAATAAAGTGTATTGAGAGTAGATTTCTTCTATGCTGGTCTGTAAAAAGACGTAGAATGCGCCAGCTTATACTCTTCCCGCACAAAACTATATAAATCAATCTGGAAAGGGCTTGAAACAGTAATTCTCGTAGGCGATGGACTAGCAACCTGTCACTATTTCTGAATCTTCATTCCACCAATAAGCCTACCATTTTGCTAAGTGTGACCATCGAATCTCGCGACTTCAGATCTGTCCACCTCGTAAATTATAAGACATAATACTATATCTGTTTTGAAAGAATAATATTCACAAAAACATGATTAAACAATTAATTTCAATGATGATTCAATTTTAACAGAAATTAATCAATACAATAAACAGATATTAGAAATCAAAGGTATAATAAATGAAATATGAGGACAAAGGAATTCAATAAGACAGAAAACTGACACCAGGCATCAAACAGTAGCGAATTCTTATAAAGAGACAATAGTGGGTATTGAGTAAGTGATACCTTATTACGACTTAAGAAGCCATATAAAGCTGACTGAACATACGACGTATCAAATCTTGAATTCTAAGACGTGGAATAAAAATACTATTTATTTGATTACTTTGATTAAAATAATGGAAGTGAATTTTACATAGAAAATACTATTTAATGAGTCACTACGCTCTTTAGCATAGTAGTTTCATCTATATTGTTCTATCATTCCTGATAATATGCTTCTAATTATTTGTATAATAGACTTAAAATAACTTAGTTATTGTCTTTGTCAGAGAAATGAATGATTTTAGTCATATCTATAAACAATAAAATGATCTCGTTTCCGTATTTAAACGAGTCCTCTTCTGAATTCTGTTGATCAACCAAAACAAACTGAATAAATAACAAAATTCATCTCTTCAAAAGACTCAAAAGACGTGTCAGATACTGAAGACTTGAAAGCGGGTACACGTCAATTTGTTTACGAATTACGCATAAATTCGTCTCGAACAGTCTCAGCGACGTCGTTGGGACATTTCAATAAAATTTACGATTGTGACTTAAACGCCGTGTCCAATGAACAAAAAATCCATGTCACATCTTTTATTTTGGAGTTTGACTTCGTTAAAATATCTTCCCAATGATAATAAAAATGTCCGATCGCAATGCCTATAAAGTAAGTGTAATCGATATGGCACACAAATATATTAAATGCTCGCCGATTCAATTATTTTATGTTGGAGATTATGGGCGAAGTCGGAATTGTATGGGCATTAACATGTTTTAAAAGAACCATTCGTGTAGGTATCGTCGCTTTAATTGATTTGAGAAGTATTATAGTAATGGTTTTACAAGGATCTCTCCCGACATTTTTTTCTTTTTTAGTAAATTATAAAACATTTGTCATGCCCTATTGGTTATTATTGGACTATTGTAAACAATATAATAATAATTATTGCTTATTGAAAATAAAGACATATAACGCAAATTATACGCCAGCACTGTTATGAGCAAAATTTACCTAAGGCTGTATATACTCATATAAAATGTGCTATGTAGTATGCAATCAATTTGTATGTATTTTTTTCTCAAAATCATGTCATCTCTGTTGAATACACTACACAAGAGAGAGATAATAATATCGTCAATGCCCTCTATCTGAGGTCAGCTCAGCAAGAATATTGATAGCGTGGCGCTCCTGCCGTTCAAAGCTATGAAATATTACACATCATTCGTAACTTATGATCTTTACTACTTCATGACTTTTGAATTCACCGGAGCATTGTAGATTCAAAAACAAATAGTATGGTTATTTAATTGATTTATGAAACACCTTAATAAATTATTTATAAATTTTTATTGCTTGTTTTTTCGTATAAAGTTAACTGCCTTCATAGTTTAGAGGGCAAGGCGTGTGCCTTATGTCAAAGATCCCACTGAGAATCAACTTTGTTAAAAAGTTATAATCGAGACTGGATACTGATAGCTTGAACGATTTTTATTGAGAGACAGTTTATATACTAATCTGTTAAAATAATTAAATCTAACAATTGTTTGGGAGAAAAATAAACTAAATAATGTAGTAAACTTCTCCATCAACTCGTACTGCAGGAAAATATTTAACACCCTGCAAGTATTCAAAAGGAAGACAAGCCACCCCAAACATCTGGAGAGAACAGCTTTCAATCCAATCGAATATTATTCTAGTGTTCCCAAATTAGCATGGTCTATAGAACCGATCCGTATTATTGGTGGTGACAGCCGATCCTTCCCTACCCTGTTATTTCCTGACGTTGTTTACTCAGACTTTAAAACGTGATCCGCTTGACATAACCCGAAATAGAAATTGTACTACGAGACCCTTTCTTAAATTCTTAACTTTGAAAATATTTATTTTCAAAGAATTACTACTTAAAATTAAAATAATAAGAACGAAGGTAATGAATAACTGTTACTAAGTAGTAGTAAGAAAATCGCCATTTAAAACCAATTACATCATATCCCACTGCCAAATACTAACTTCACTGGTTTCGAGTCCAGATTCAACTGTTTTAAAATACAACACTTAACGACTCTCAGAGTTTACATAAAAAACGCCATAAAAAGCATATTTCATTATTTTTTCCCTCTAAAACAACGGGGTGCCCGTGTTTTTGTGGAGAATTCCAACGACCCACGCGGCATTACAATGATCGTTCACACTTTAGAAGCAACACGGTAGTGATATATACTACTTATGCTATTTTTAAACTTACCAAGGACCAAAGAACAACTTGAGAGAAATGAGACGGAAATCTGTTTTACTTTTAAAGAGATAATTAAAATGGTTCACGTTTCCTTTGAAGATTCTACTGCTTAGGATAAGATTAGGGATATTGATTGAATGCTGAAGATTGAAAATCTATTGAAGGACTTCTTTTCATTGCTTTGATGAAAAGTTATCCAATTATTTATTTTAAGCGATGAAATGGAGCAGTTAATATAATTTACACTGAATGTTCCATTAAAACTTCATTGACATTCGATCAAAGTTGTTTTTGCCCCGTAAAAACTTACTCTGTATAATAAAACCCTGATAACTGTATTATTGTTATTGATTAAAAAAAACAAAAACAATATTTTTTATACAATAATAAATAATTTAAAGATTCGGGCCGGCTAGTCCAGGAAAGTATCACACTCCCACAGAAGACCGACGCCTGAATGGCGGCTGTCGTCCGCCATACTCCGTCCGGGGAGTGGTAGAGCCGGAGGCCCAACTTCTCCGCCCTCCCCAGATGGGGATGGTGAAGGTTTTTTATAGGACGGCAACGCTTCTGTAACCCCGAGGGTGTTGCAGTTGTCTATGGGCGGCGGTGATCACTTAACATCTCGTGACCCGCTTGAACGTTTGCCTCCCTCTGACATAAAAAAAATCTAAGTACTAATATATTTCTTGGTAGCGCATTATAAATAACCAACACTTAAATCTGTAACATACTTGTCCCTTGTATCGACACCTCTAGGAATTTTGATCGCCGTACACCAGATACAGGCTCTCGATAAGGATGGTCCCTCCATCAATTTGGAACAAAATATTTGTTAAGATCGAAAGATGGTTTTTATGGGCATCAAGAGATTAATGCCAGATAAAAAGATTTGGGGGCGCTTTAGGAACGGAATCTTGGGGACACGATAAATTTTGACACCTTTGTTTTTCATAAAAACAAAACGGTACGCATGATTTGTGTGTCTTTTTGTCGCGTCTTGGAAGAGACAAACGGGTCTTGGAAGTAGGAAAAACTTTCCGTGTTTAAATTTATCTTTCCCTTTTTTTAAGGCGTCCATAAGTCAATGTGACATCCAAAGGTATGTTTTAACTCTCTCATTATTTTATTTTTTTGGTATATCAATATGATAATTTATGCGCAATTAGGGTCGTGGTTTTTGTTTGTCACAGACATTTCTTTAAAGTTCACATGTGTTAAACATGTGTTTGAAAGGTTATTTGAAAACATGGCAAGTGTGTAGAACACAATGATAACCCCCCTTTTGTCTGTCTCCCCACTTTTTCGAACTTGCGCGTACACAGCAAACTCCGCCCACTGGCGTCGCACAGTTTAAGAGAAATCACTCAGCCATGAATATATTCTCACAAGCTTTATGTTTTATGATAGATCAGAGCGTACGCCAACTTTTAAGTTTTGTTACAAGTAAATATGTTAAATAAACATTCGTCATTTATATAAAAGTTTATTACATTTAGTTACCTAGTTAGTAACTTACAAATTTATTAAACGATTGAGCAAGCATACAGTTATATGGTTCACCTGATAGAAAGTGGTCACCATTGTCTTTGATATCGAGGTTGTGGTTTTGGTTATTATATTAGTGTGTTCTGATAAATTTGCCATTATTTTCTGTTATATGTTATGTAACTGTATAATTCAGACAAAAATATATGTATTTCGAAACTTTTGTAAGTTAGATTAGTTGTAATAAACTTATATTACACATTTGTTGATATCAATATGTAATTAATTTCTTTATCATATCCATTGCTATAAAAATTTAAGTGTTGAAAGACTCAACATCAAATTATAAATTACTTAGCTTTAATGGATGCAATTAATCTTGAATAGAATAAAACCTTGTATGTAATAAGCATTTGGTCTCTTCCAATAATTATAGGTTTCTAGTTTAAAATACTTGCTTTGTATTGTAATTTTAATATAGACTTACCGGCTCTTTTTTAACGGGTAATTGGTATTAAAACGCAAAAGATCTATAATCCACCAAAGTGCTTGATCAAATCCGTGTAATCCTTTCTAGAGATAAAATACAAAAAGGTGTTGAAGTTACGAGTAGTTCCAATGTTTTTGTGGAAGTTTAGAAGCTTCCGCAAATAGCCGACGAGAGCGATTAGGCGATCGGGCGCGGCTCTCCAAATGAAATTTACGGGCATTAAAACTATCTTCATTTCATCGCTGCCTGTAGGGCTTAGTTCGTCCACCAGCTGCCGTAATCGAATCCCAATCAACCCAGCCACGAGGTAAAATAGTTTACTGAAACATTTAATGTATATTCAAAAACTCCCCTTCAAAGTATTAACGATAAACTATAGCAAGCATCAATACCATCATTCGTTTGTTTGTTTATAGTTATGATACCCGTTTATATGTCAATTTGTGTCCAATAACTAATTATTGATTATGCCTGAGTATATAACTACCAATTAGTAACATTAATAAAACTGTATCTCCATTTTTAATATAAATGACTTAGGAATAAATAAAAGTCAATCAATTTGAACTGTTAATTAAGATTCGAACTCGACTGATCAAAATGATAAAGCAGATAAATCGTTAATAATATATTGTTTATCCAAAACAACGTAGGTGTCTGCAAACGATCGCCGTCAAAACTCGGATGGCGACACAATGGTGGCAGAGGATTAAAAGCGAAGCGGTGTAGCAGTAGCGGACGCATCATTTATCAGACAAGATGCTCCGCGAGCTTTGCCCACAAAAAATAAATTTCTCTCGGAACAAGACATTCCTTTTTATATTTCCAATTAAATTATCCAAGCTATCAATAAAACTCAGTGCGAGTACACAAATAATTTATTAGCAGTTGTGAATCTCAGCCGTGTTAAGCCGCGATATCCCATTTGTAACATTGAAAAATTCAATTTTAATTCCCGACTCCATAATAACTTCTTCTTCGCGTGATTTATCGCTGTATTAATCACATCTAATGCTAATAACATCGTTTATATTGAAATTAATGTAGTAACAATTTGTTGTTTTATGAAAACGTACTAATATTAAGCCGTGTCATAAATTTTAACGAGTTCCTTGAACTGAGGGACTTTGGTATTGTCTGAGAGTCTATCATCTACGTGTTTTGAAACTGTCTCTGAATCTAGATAGATTTCATTTTCTTTTGATTTAGCTTCAAGTGCTTTATCGTTGCATCGCGTGACATGAAGCTTTATATCACACAATACTAACTGTACGTCATGTAATTTCTGGTAACGACGTGTTCCTATATTATCACGTAGTAGAATGTTACGAGGTTTATTTGAGCCCGATAACTAATTATGATGACATTATTTGTCATGAAATATTGTCTGCCTTTGTCACCGTCGCAGCATGTTTAGCGGATGTTATTATGTATCACCATGCTATTACGTTGGGGAAAACTATATGGTGGTAACTAAAATTACAAGCGATGTTTTACGCTAATGACCTGGTCACAATTGACATATTACAGTTAATTTATGTCTAAAGGATATGTCTAAGGACATAATTGTCATAAATGTATCATCAAAAATGCCGCCGTCTGTTAATTTGTCAAGTAGGTATGTAATATGTATCGTGAATTTTAAAAATAAAATATCTTTCAAAAAGCAAATTATACAGAAAATTATAGTTTAATTAAGATAAAAACTAAAATATAAAATATTAAATAAAACATTGTGTATAAAGTTCCTGAGAACCTAATGCAGAAATGAGAACCGAAAGAGATATGTATCAAGATATTAAAAGGAACCTATAACTTGAACCGAGATTGCTTATTGCCAACGAATAAATTCCACTATCTAACATCTTTAAGAAACCCGAAACCGTGAACAAGCTAACTATTCCAAGGGTATTGTACAAAAGGCACTATTTCTCACATCGGGAGATGTAATCAGAGAAGCAACGCGTCGCGTTTATTTATGTATGGAAAGGGGCGAGGGTGTAACAAACAGAATAATATTGATGACACTGCAGGGTCATGAATCATTAATCGTATGCCTACGGCTTTATTACGAATGCTGGAGGTGAGCTCATGTGAGATGCTCTTTTGCATGACTTTTGATATTTAATGTATTTCGGATCTTGTCAAATGTGGTATAAATATTGAACTGAAAATACAACTCATAAGGATCTTCAGAGTTAATTGATAGATGTTGTAAATGGAATTATTTAAAATCCAGGTTTAAATTGTGCAAAGAAACAATTCATCGAACACGAATCTTGAAAAATCGATGCTTACAAATTCATAGTTGGAATTTTATAGGAATTTTCTTATATGAAAATATCGCCCACGTAAATTTTTTGTTTTGTTTTAAATAATATAAAAGAGTTTAACAAATACTTCAAAGATTATTGACGGTCAAGACCGTAAAAAAATCAAAATAATTTATCCCAAAAAGATACAATCAAAAATGTCATTATAATATGAAGAAGAACGAAATTAAACCATATTTTCAATTATACGAGCCAAACGAAAGATGGCCGCAAAAGATTCATAAAGCAATCATCAGAAATACAAAAAACGAAGGCAATTTAAGTTAATTCAGTAAGCAGACGTGGCTACTTCCAAATGAACTCAAACGTAACAAAAACGAAAACAAACCGACAAAAACGCAGGTCATTTTGGCTTTAGACTTTCTTCTTGTTTATTTTTTCTAAGCGCTGCCCCGGGACGTGCATCCGAAACCTTGAACGAGCTTTTTTTTTAAGAGAGCACAAAATCCCTCTTGTGCATGGCTGAGCAGCGATAAAATAATAATGCTCGGCCCGAACCTCAAAAAGAGACCGTAAAATGAGGGCCGGAATGGTCCTAAATTTCTTATCGAGATCCCTTATTCGATCAACCTACTTACTTTTTGCAATGATTTCAAGGTGAAACGTTTTGCGATTTACGGAAACGATAATTCAGAATTTTTAAATTATGCACAATAAAATTTGAAATAGTAGAGTAGTTTCGTGTTGTAACAGTGCCAACAATCTGCTAATGGTCTCGCTAAAAATAGGAAAGAAATGAAGGTATATGCCGAGTTTAGGTGCTAAATTAATCCATTTTAAAGAATCCATGAATAATAATCGTGGTTTTCAAAAATTTTAAATATAAACTTACAAATGAGTATAGAAAATACCTATTTTCTTATGCAGTAATAGGAACTCGGTTAACTTTAAATAATAGAAAAACTAGACAGTCATATTTAGATTCAAAACGCATAACTTTAATAAATAAAGGGAAACATAAAATTTACATGACAACCAACTAACATGTCTAATGTAGTTATAACCATATCTTTATCTCGGTAATTTTAAGTCCTTTTTAAAATTCATCACATATTTCTAAACTGGCATTGAGGGAGGCACAAAAAGTTTTAAAAGACAACACCGATGTATTTTGGACCTTTCTGTTTGAATGACATTTCTGGAGACAACTTGTTACAATATTTTTTTAGGGCCGAAACTATTTGAAATATTATGTGCATTGTTTTAAATTTATGACAAATATTCTAAAAGTAGAAAGATAAAAAAATTAAACAATCTATATATGTACATACATACAATAAAATTGTAATTGAGCGATGTCTGTACAATTACATGGTAGATATTTAAGAAAAACTTATATAAGGCCCTTTATAGGACCTTTAGAAGCCAAAAAGATTGTTTTTAGATTTTTGGTCTGTCTGTCTGTATGTTTGTCCTCGCATCACACAAAAACTACTGAAAAGATCTGGGCAGATCTGAATGAAATTTGGCACAGCGATGGACTGTGACCTAGATTAAAAGATAGGCTGTTTTATCTCGGAAAAATGTACGGTTCCCAAGGGATATAATTTATTGTAACCGAGGAAGGGGCTGACAAAATATTATAGTATCCATTGGTCGGACGAAGTCGCGGGCATTAGCTAGTGTATAGTGTATAATAATACACGTACTATGGTCACAATCAAAGTTTATCAACATTACAAATATTAAATACGAGTACATGATGATGAAAAATAATTGACTAGTTTGCCCCAGGGCGCAAACTTTTTAAATCAACTTTGTCTAGATTTTTTTGCAAATGCTCGCCGCTGGGGATCCTATTATTATATTCGTATTAATATTGTAAAAAGTTGAACGCGTCAGGTAGAAACATTGATTAACCTGATCCGAGCTATTTAGTAATTTGCGCATTTCCTCACGATACCCTAATAACGCGAACAAAGCAACAGCCTTTAAATATCCATCCTTCCGCCCCTGGTAACGTCACGCACATTCAAACTGGCTGGCATTGAACCTTTGTCGTAGGTACAAAAAAAAAGAAGAAAAAATGGACTAGCAAAAAAATTCAGTGCGTGATCCATCGAAATGCCTCATGGATTATCAGCAGATGTCGATATTTGAAACGTAGATGATGTGCATGATATGGGTGCTATTTTTGACATTTCTACCTGGGTTTGTAAATAGAAATATAAAGCCGGCAATATTAATAGCAAATATGGAATGAATAGTTATTAGATTTTTATGAATAGGTGTACATCTTTAGATACAAAAAGAAATAAAATAAATGATAGTAGCTTGATCTAAAGCCATAAACAGTTTTAGTAATTACTTTTAGCCATTTGAAGAAACGTTTAAAAATTATTCTTGATTATTTAAAAAAAAAAAAAAGTGACTGAATTTGAAAAGCAATTTATTTTAATAAAAGTAGAGTCAAAACCATTTTATGTCATTTTATTTACATCATACATCTTTCTTCCACAGCTACCAATTTACGATTCCATTGAAATTGAACTGAAAGGATTTTAAGTGGTACATAAACTCGCTCGCACTAATAACTTTGAAATGATTTTACGTGCCGACATCAACTTTATGAGCATTGAGCGAAGTATAGATGCTGTAATTCCTTTACATATTACTTCCATGATAGCTAAAGTTGCAAGCTATTATTTGTAAATATGCCTTTAAATTTTAATAAAATAAAATAACACTAGTCGACCCGTGCCCGAACGTGCTTCATTACAAGTTAAAATATAGCCTATAGTACTCCTGAATAGTGTCGCTTTCTGACTGTGAAAGAATGTTCATGATCGGTGCAGTATTTCTGAAGACTTACAAACAAAGCTAAAAACTTTACCTCTTTAGTACTCATAAATATTCAATAGATTAATGAACACAAAACTTATCGATAATAAAGAAACAATATAATTTATCGATTAATCCCAACCATAGCAGAAACAAATAAGTTAATACCAATTTAAAGGGATAGCCATACAAATTACATTTATAAAGGAATGGGCAGCGATAACCAGCGGGCAACCAGTTCGGAATGCTTCAAATAAATAACGCAACCAGTTTAGATAAATTCTATCGGTAAATATTGGTCGATATAAATTGTGCTTATCGTTTTCTGCTGCGATAAATACTTCCACCTAACATAATTGCGTCTTTGGCCCTACAGGATTTCCTAGGACTCCAAATGGTTTTGTCGAGCTAGATTTGTGTCATGGTTCCATCTTATCGACGTGTTGTTTCTATCTTGACCAGTCTATTCATGTTGTAACCTGCTATGTTTATGGACACATTCTCATCTCTGTTAGATTCGTTCAAGTCTTATACTATCTCACAACTCACACCCTGTGTACTTGAAGTTTTAAACGTTTTTTTTTTTAACGAAAATTTAAAAAAAAATCATAAAAAGCTTGAAATCCCGGTACAAATCATCATACAGGTTACTCGTTACAAACTTAAAAATATCTATCTCGTACAGCTAATCTCGTACAACTCGTTAAATTAATCAGCGTCTTAGGTGGTTGCCGTTGCTGTAGGTTCGTGATGTTTGTTTTCTAGTTCTTTGGGACCACGAGGAAGATTCCTGTCAAGTTTGGGCTCGATACAAACCCTCTGAGTATTTTTTTTAAATTTTCGTTTAAAACTTCATGTACGTGGTGTACATGAAGTTTTAAACCTTTTTTTTGGGGTAAACTTTACAAAAATCCAACTTATCCTTAGGTTTAGCGTTCAACCTAGCAATTTTAATACATATCTATCGAGATATATCTGTTATGTTTATGACTAGCTTTTACCCGCGGCTTCGCTCGCATGGAATGGTCTGTAGCCTATCTTTTATTCTGATGTATAACCTATATTACGATAGTTTCATCCAAATCCGTCCAATAGTTTTTCGTGAAAGAGTAACAAACATACATACATCAGCACAAACTTATGCTTTTATGATATTAGTAGGATACTAGGAAGTAGGATAACTACTTAACACAGAACATACATAATGTATGTCTATGTTACATATACATATCTTACAAAAACTCATGCGTAAAAGACAAAAACACATAATTTGCGAACTCCAATAAGTTCAATAATTCCAAAGCAATATAATTTTTTAAACTGCATAGGTACGTACGAGTTAATCTTTTTAATGTAATTATTTCATCGAAATATCGATGAATAAATCTTAGAAAGCTAATGATATTTTGATTGTATAGTGAAATTCATGTTGTTATCGTAAAAGCAAATAATACAAAAGTATTGACTTGAAACATATCTATCAAGATCACGTGGGGCTATATTGTCAATCATTCAGTGTTTGAATGCCCTGTCATTGGCGTTTTGTGATTGATTGATTATAGAAACAATGAAACAGTATTTTAACTACTTACCTATTTTTTTTCCATTTCATATTCATTATAATATGTATTGTTATACAATTAAGACAGTTAAAATAACTTTCCGCAATTTACCTATCTTGTTTAATCAATACCATCATATTTCACTTGACGTTACTTCGCTGACTTAAATGAGAATAGTTTCCCAAAATGGAAATAATTCTTTAGAGTTTCAAATAAGTATCATCTCTGTTGGAACTTTTTGTTTTTAATTTTTTTTTTATCCATTAGGTTTTTACGCAAAAAATATACTGTTATTTCGTTTAGTTTCGTTTTACAGCTAAATTGACGTTGTAAATCGGAATTGGTCTTATTTCAATATTCTATTATTTCTTGTTACACTTTGTTAGTTGCTATATCTACTTTGAAAAAATGTAGCATTTTTTGTGTTGTTAAAAATTGAAGCGGCCGACGGTCAAAATGGCATGCAGTTTTGTCTTCCCTTTTGTAACTTTTTATCTTATTTTAGTATACTAATAAAACATTATAAGAATGAGACATGGATGACTACATTCATTGTGATGAAAAAGCAAATAGACCTGTTAGCAAATAAAGTAGGTAAAGCATTTTTAGAAAATTATAAAATGCAGGCGGTTGTAAAAAAATATTATAAACCATACCTTTTCTAAGCAGGTTGCTCTACACTGAGCGACTCGAAGCGGAGATGACACCTCCTCTTCAGCCAGAACTCCAATCCACAAAATAGAAAACAGGTAGAAACTATAAAACAACATTTTGGCACACATTTTCTTTGGTATCCCTCCTTTAACGATGTAAGTTTTGGTCAAATCACCTCGCTTATCATAACCGACACATGAATCGCGAGATAGTCATAATAACGTGCGATCTAAATGTTCCAATTTTATTGGCGTCACGATAACATTACTGAAAGTACAAAAGTTTTGATCCCAGTGGTTGAAAAATAACTTTACACAATGTACGTATGTCTGTTCAGGTGTTGAATAGACGAAAAACGTTATCAGTATCGAAAATTAATCACAAGAAAAATCACAACTCGGTCCGTTTCTAACGCGGTCGCGCAAGGACCTACCGCGAACGCAGTCAAATGCGGACTAACTACCCCGCCTGAAGAAGCTCGATTCCGCTCCCCTCTGTTGGTTAATTTTTATTACCCTCTCGCTCTCTCTTAACTATCTCCGTCGCACTCAGTACAAAGCTTGCGTCCATCGCTACTACTACGTATGCTTCTCTCTGTCACCTCTACTAGTGCATATATATTATTCTATCTCGTTTCATCTCAGGCGGTTTCACGTTGTTTTTCCTTGATGCAGTTTAACGGATGGGAATGTAGTGGTTATTGTTAGACAAAGACGGTGGTAGTAGAAATTTAGGGTTGTTCAAAGGGGTGACAAAGAATCGAGCTAATTCAGGGCTTGAGTTTTTATGGGAGTCCGGGCGGTAAAAAGTATCCCGCCCTCCTCGTTTGTTCAACTTTATGGTCGTTGCTTCGCGAAGCCATATTAATAATATTAATGGCAGCCACATTAACTATTAATACATTTTTATTGTAAAATGGTTTATGAATTCTTTATTTTATCACTGTTTATATCGCTCGCTCCAGTTTAAATTTATCGCCAGCTACCGAAACGATTGTGATTATTTTAACAATACGTTTTTAGACTTTACATAGAATAATTAAATTTATGTAAATACAATAATGTAAGTATTTCAATACAACTGTAAGTTCTAGTGTACCACAGTAATATATGTAAGTTGTAAAATAATATTACTCTCAGTGCACCAAATATTGAGGTAGAGCCATAATACAGCTGTGAAAACCTTATCAAATTAATTTTATCCTGTAGGTTTTGTGCGTTGCGCGTACAAAAATACAGACAAAATTTCTAAAAACCGTTTTGGCTCCTATTGATCCTACAAAGGGCCTTCATACTTTACCGATTTCTATGTACAGAATTGATGCTGTCACTTATACTTGTATTTTGTAGGTACTGTTGTGGCCTTAACTTAGAGTCATGAAATGTTCAATTATTTCATAAATTG
>JADGIL010020494.1:9675-32651 GCA_020352625.1 Cactoblastis cactorum | reverse complement strand
CCGCTTGCTCGTTTGCCTCCGACATAAAAAAAAAAAAATATGATGTCTATTTCTTTTTGGATGGCTTAGATGACGATGAAATCAAAAATATGATCACTAATTTAACTCAAAATCTAAGAAGCATTGCCCATTGACGAATCGATCGACACCGAAACTGGATACATGGCCAGTATTTACTATAACAGGTTACATAATATCTAGAAAAATTGCTAGAAAAATATATTACTTTCTGGTTACTAAACAGCCGATTTTTTACGTATAAATACTTAATTTTCAAATTTGAAAGTCCAATAACCGTTCTCATGCTTTCATTTATAGACAGAACACCCGCACATATCGTGTGTTCGAATAGGCTGACCTAATTCATTGAGATAAAATATTCAGTGTTTCGTTAATTGATCTAGAAAAGCTATTACGTTCGGACAGCCAGTCTCGGCCCGTAAATCACAGTCTGGAACGACATAATGTGTTCTAGCTGTCTCCTAATAGAGTAATCATAGAGCTCATCTAAACTGGTTTTTTATTAGCAGTATTAGCGGTTGAAAGATTAACTTACTTATGTATATTCCAACTGTAAATTTGCCTTTTACAGGATTAAAACATTATTTTATTGTGTTACAAAGTTTATATTAAGACTATAACTGTTTTAGGCTACCCTTTTCATTAATCAATCATTAACTCTTATTCTATAACAATATAAACATATAGGAACAAATTACACAGATTTTGTTAGCCTCGAAGTAAGTTTGAGACTTGTTTTATGAGATACTCAACTATATTGAATAACGAATATTTAGAAAAGGTCCATTCAGAAAAGATCATTTTCGTTATTGTCTTGACCAAAGATTGAATCCGGAATCTCGGAATCTTTTTATATACACTTCTAATTAATTGCCCCTAAATGTTAATCAGTACAACTACCATGAATTTTTATGACAAATAATGCTACGAGAGCACGTCTCGCTTTGGTAACAATTTATATAGACGACCTCTGTGGTGTAATGGTTAACGTACCTGACCGCTACTCAGGAGGTTCCCCGGTTCGATCCTCGGTCATGACCGGTAGATAATGACGGAAAATTACTTTTTTCTGATTGGCCTGGGTCTTGGATGTTTATCTATATGTATATTTATTATAAAATATAGTATCGTTGAGTTAGTACACGTCTCGGGCTTCCTTTGGAGCGGAGCAACTCAATTTGTGTAATTCATCCCTATACATTTATTATATGCCATCGCCATACCAACAGCGCCATTGGCGGTCACTGGCTAAACTAAAAATCGGTAATATGAGCGAGACGTGCTCACATAGCGTGATCTGTCATAAAAACTTATGGTAATTTGACAGCTATCTCACCTGCATGAATGATGGGCAAGACGGCCATGTCCTTGAGCACCGCATCCACAAGCGGCTCATGTTCCTCGTATAGCTCATGCTGAGCTATCTTCAGCTGGAACTTCTCCAAGTTCGAGGCGTTCAAACTGTGGACAATAAAACGGGTATCACGTCTTTATCCATTTCGAGGTAGACACGATTGTAAGGCCCGAAATACTAATGACAGGTTTCTATATCATCGTCTATAAAAAAAATCCTGTTCCACATCTTTGTTCACTATCCTTAATCTACTTTTACAATCTGCTCAGGAAGAAAATCACCTGGACAAAATGGGAAATGTATAAATGTTTCGTTTTTCTTTCTATCGCAGGTCAGTTAATGTCTATATTTATTTATTTTTGCTGCCATATTCTTGTATTCTATTAGGTTAAGTTAGTTTAACATTAATATTTTTTGCTGATCTTTACTTTCAAAGTCTCAAATATGCTTAAATTAATTCTAATAAAATAAATTTCCATTATTTTTATGTACATATTGCATGTTTTTTAAGTACGTAAGTAATTTAATATCTTTGAATAAGCATAGTTCAATATTTAGATTCCTACTACGTTGCTGATTTTATTTTTATGCAAATATAATATAAAATTGCAGAAATTTAATCAGCGACATAGACGATAAAACGTGTTGTTTATAAAGGAAAACTAGGTTGTAATGCACTCTATGCAAAAGTAATCGCATATTGTTTCTACGGCTATAAAACCCACAAAACCTACCGACACAAATCCATACATACATATACATCGCACTATAATTTGAATTCTATTCGCGTCTCAATAACGTACCGTCACCTGAAGAATAAACGCACGAGGAATTAATATTGACCTCGCATCCCCTCGGTCTCGCATAAGCTAGTGATCTCCTGAGATACTTTAAAAAATGCACACATACTTCTAACCAGGTCGTTACAAGATTTACTTGGAAGATTTTCCGTTGTCGCCGTGTTGGTTTTGGCTGCGTGAAACACATAAGTGGACGTGATTTGCCTACCTTCAGGTGTGAGTATGGTTCCCAGCGACATCGCAAGCGATGCCACGGAATACTAAGGAGCGAATGTGGCATTTTCGATTTGTGGCGCGCTCCGATAACCTGCATTTAGAAATGAAGCCGCCGGCTACTGGCAAATTTATTGTCCCTTTTAGGTTGCACCGGCGGAAATTCAAACAGCCAGGATCTACCGAGGAGACAAATCGACGATTAGAATACTAAATGGACGAGAAAGCATTGAATGGTGACTAGCACTGCTGCATGTCAACTTGTGTTTCTTTGAAACGGTGCCGCTTTCATTTTATTTTTAGTTGTTTTTAGCTTTCTTTTACATATACAATTACATTCCTACATATAGAAAAACAACGTCTATTAATTGTGGAGAATCTTTTCCCAAACTACCAGTTGATAGTTTTTCAAAATAATTCACTACAACAAATGTTTTTCATCTCATCATTTCATCAAAGAAGGAATTTTGAAAACAATATGCCAAAATTACTCTTGTATCAAAGCAACCGTTTCTATAAGATACATGGTTAAGCTGAAGAGGCCCGTCATATCATGAGCAGCGTTTTGAGGAAGCCATCATGCATTCATTCCATTTAGTTTTATTGTCAAAGACCCGCGCCTATCTCTACGAGATCCCGTAACTGGATTTTAAATAAGATTCCTTGCGAAGCTTGTGAAATTTGCCTCAAAAGATAAAGAAAGGTCGCCTTGGATGTTTCATAATATTATAGAATCGTGAAAGTATGATGTGATCCTTTTTTTATAGTTCTGACTCAAATGAAATCCGTTGAAAATATTTAGCGGCGAAAGAGAGGGTGGAGTATGACATTTTTTATTCGTCGCAGATCCCTTGTGGGATTTGTCTTAATATTTGCTTTGGTAAAATTACGTGAGGCGCTCGAGGCAACCTGTTTGATTTTTAAGTTACGGTGTAGGTAGGTGGCCAAGTTTACGGTGGTTAGTAAATAATTTACATCTGTAAAATAATCAGCTATTACATTTCACATTTTTCTTTCGCTCTTAATTCAGCATAGTAGTAAACTAATATTATAAATAAGAACAATATATAAGTATACTATTTTTTTAAATACTATAAGGAGTCACGGGAGACTTATATCCAAAATTCCCGCCGCAGCGAAATCCCGGGACGCAATTAGTAACACCATAAAAATATTAGCAGTGATTCGAAAGACAATTCCAACCTACACTTGCCGTTATCAAAGTTTAATTGCAGCAATAACCACCGAGTAGCAATTTAATTTGAACGAAGCGCGACGTAAATCGTACTTGAGGATGTCAGCTGTCCCCAACTTCGCACCATTTTGCTTGTAATGTCCTTTTCGCCTCGTCCAATGAAATAACTCGTTAACTGTTATAAGTCATAAAGTTATAGTTTAGTCCTTGTTGATTAAATATAGTTGCTTTTTGCTCGGACTCTCGGTTTGATTGTTGTTGCTTCAAATTAACGTTTAAGAGTTAATATCTGTAGAATCATAATAAAACATTTATTTCTATTGGGACTTTTATGCCAATAAATCTTATTGAAAAGAAGATTTATACTTCATTTATGTTTCTAAGTGGTCTCATGCAAATCATAATCAAATCGTCATATTTTTTTAAATCCAAGCCGTAGAGATTTTAGCCCATCTAGCCCTTTTCTCTTACACAGAAAAAGTTGTAATTGTTCTTCATAACATTATCGAAATACTAATTCATACGATTTGATCTATTATATTATAAGCATTATCACTATCCAATCTGTTTATAAATATAACATATATAGCATAACATATTAGACCTGACTAAATATAAAGCTATACTATGTAACTATATAAATGAAGCAGATGATGAAAACACAACAAATATTGTTGTGTTTTCATCATCTGCGCTTCGCCTAATAGGCAGAATATGCTGTACCTTATCATTTTATAACATCTCCGTATATGCCATGTTCTAAGCAATAAATAATCTAAAAACTAACCTTGGTTCCAAGTCCTCCATCTCGCCAATAGTAGGGTTTTCTGCCCTCAAGACATTCATGTCCTTCTGCGGAGGGATGATGACTGCGTTGTTCTCCTCCCCTCCATTGAGTTGTTCTCGAAGGATCCAGATCAGGTCTTCGTAGCGGTCCAAAGGGGGCGCTGGAGTCCTTGGTTCAGCGTCTCCGCCACCGCTCGTCTCGCTCGGCGCTGACTGCTCATATTCCCGTGAACTGTTGCCGTTGCTGTTAAAAAATAATAAGTAACTAAACAGGGTTGTTTAAAAACTGGTAAAAAAACGGTTAAATAAACTGGAGATATTTATTACAGTCTGTAAAATATGTTAAAATAACTAATAACTGTTAATATAAATACATGTTAAGATGAATGTGGAGAAAGCGAAGAAAGTATGTCAGGACCGCAGTAAGTGGAAGAATGTAATATCTGCTTACCCCTATGGGAAAAAGGCGTGATCATATGTATATATATAAATACATTTAGTAAAAGGTTATCTTTTTTTTAGTAACATTTCGATCAATAATTATCGTACATTGATGTAGTAAAAGTCATATTTTTGTAACACATTTTCTCAGTAATACCAAGAAGAATCATCTATCTAAGAAGATCATATAGAAATATCAAGCGTAATGATTAGTTTTTTTATTATTATTGAGCAATTATATAATATAAACTAATTGTAATACGGAGCATAAATAATTATAATAATGTCCCGACGCATCTCAAAAGTCCGGGTCACCATGCCCGTGATTATCCCTAGGAGAATCATAATAATTATTTATTATGCTTGGAAATCTTTATACACACAACTGTAAACTGTTCAAATACAGATATAAATATGACTTCTTACTATAATACAGCAAGAGTACATGCATATGTACATGCCATAAACATAATAGAAGCATTGTAAGAAGTTTTTATCGTCGCCACATACTATGTATGTACATAGGCTCGTACAAAATCTTAGGAATTTCATACAAGACTGACTGATGTGTTGGCTCTTATCTCCATGATGAAGGCCATTCATGTTTTCATAAGAAATAGTAAGATCAAATAAGATTTTTATAGTCTCTAGTAAAATCTAGCAAACTTAGGCCTTGTGATTATAGATTTTATAGAAAAAATACGATTGAATATAAAATCATGTATATTTTTTATAATAATTAAATAGCTATTAAGACTAGATATATGGTAAAAAATGTATTGGAAAGCGTTGACCCTGTAAATGAAACATAACGTCACTTTACTAAAAAAAAAATTTTGTATGCGTAAAACTGTCCGATTACAGAACAATATAAATAACATAGCAGCTCCTGTCATCACTTATGCCTATTATACCTACATTTATTAAAAAACGAGTTTGTCTTATGAAGGATAAATGTGTCACTGTTAGTTTTTCTTTTTGGAATTTAATAAAATTTCTTACATAGATAAGGTTATTTTTTTAAGATGACCTCTGTGGTGTAATGGTTAACATGCCTGACCGCTACTCAGGAGGTCCCGGGTTCGATCCCTGGTCATGATGGAAAATCATGATCTTATTCTAATTACATACATATATAATGTATATTTGTTATAAAACATAGTATTCCTTAGTTAATATCCCATAAAACAAGTGTCGAATTTATTTTGGTGCTAACTCAATCAGTGTGATTTGTCTCTATAGACACATACTATCTAATGCCTACTACTACAATAAATTATATCCCTCGGGAACCGTATATTTTTCTGGGATAAACAGTAGCCTATCTTCTATTCTAGGTCATCATCCATCGCTGTGCCATATTTCATCCAGATCCGTTCGGTAGCTTTTGTGTGATGCGATTACAAACATATAGACAGACAAAAATTCTAAAAACAATGGTTTTGGCTTCTATAGATCGTATAAAGAGCCCCTATATTATTTTTTTCTTAAATATCTCCCATGTACAAACATAGCTCAGTTAAAATTTTATTATATGTATAGATATTGGTACTCGTATATTTACACATATGTATACATAAAGGTCTTTCAATACCACGAATCACCTGTTTCTAATTATATTCGCTCAGATTCTATTAGATATGGTACAGTTATCGATAAACAATGAAAGGATTGTATATGTTTTATAAGACCTATAGAAATTAATAAGAATAATAATAAGAATTTTATTATAGATAAAATGGCACAAAAACAAATGACATTAACAACAAAAACAAATTAAAATGACATTTCTCATATTTTCACTTCATTGGCATCATGCAAAAACTATTGAATAACATTCAATGTTAATTCTACAACAGGTATGGTGCAGAAGGTCTGTAATATGTCATTATAGTATATTGATGCCTGGTGCATCGTAATACGCTGCTAGAGTCTGAGATATTAGGAATTCGATATTTCAGACCTACAAAGTCGTGAACAAACGTCTGGATATTGATCAGGGTCAATAACATAGTGCAATTGATATCATTGTTTGTATTCCAGACATGAATCTTGATGGAAACTAAAACTAAACCCCTCACTTTATACTCGTATCTTCATTATATTAGTTTATAATTTAGCGATTGGTTCATATAATAGACGGATGTTTTATTTCTATAAGTACTCCATTCTTCTATAGTGAATTTCCTTTCCATTTGTAAGTTCAATTAACTTACAAATGGCGAGGAAATAGAAATAAACAAGAGGAAATTTAAAACCGTATTTAAATCTGTTATGTTTAATATTTTTAGTGGAAAGACATTCAAATACGTATTTTGTAAAATATTACAAGTTCATATGCGTCCTGCATAACCGTTGTATTCCTTTATACTTTCTTTTTTCTATAAAATTATTAAATACGATTTATCTAATAGGTACTAGCGTTATTGAAAACGACTGTAATAATTTCAATGAAATAATGGGGTTTTGTGTAATATAATTCTATTAAAGTCGAACTCTCCAGAGATTTTTTATGATTACTTTGTGCAAAATTAGGAACATTAGGTTTACCAATTACTAATATAACCTATAAATGCGAAAGTTTGTGAGGATGTATGTATGGATTTAGTATGTATGTTTGTAACTTTATCACAAAAAATCTTTTGGACGGATTTGGATTAAATTTTATAATCGCGGGCAAAAGTTAGTTTATCCATAAGAGCAAGCATATACAAAAGAGCAAATTCTTGGAATTGAATCTAATTATGACCAAATCAGTTCGTTATGTATTATACTCATAAGTAGCTATAAACCGTGAATGAGCGATTTAGAAATTAATCAGCACATTGATTAAATGACTATGAATTTCTATGCTTTTTCAACACTTTAATAATGAGCGTTAGTTTATTGAAATAAAGCATCTTGATTGTAAAATATTAAAATATCATTAATAATTACATTTATAAAGGGCAGATAGATAAGTACGGTTTATCATATTCTTAGATCAAGATCATAAGTAATAATTGTATTAATTTATTTTAATATTAGTAAAATCTAGAATTTAACATTTATACAACGTAAGAAACGTATGATTACAAAGTAAATACGTACGCTATAATATTAAAATAAACGACCAAGTGCGAGTTGGACTTGCGCACGAAGGGTTCAATGACAAAAATTCGAATTCTAATTCGATTTTTTAAAGTTTCGATCGAAATTCGAACTTTTAAACTAAGCACTGAATAATTGTAAAAAAAATTGGGTATATAGATATACCCAATTTTTTATATAATTTTTCAGTGCATAGTTTAAAAGGTAGAGGCAGGAACAGACTTTTTACTAGTTTAGAAGCGAATATTTTACAAAATACTGGCATAATCATGAAACTGTTTTACGAAGCTCTACAAAACTCCACAAGGATTTGTTACCTAAAAAATATCATCAATTATCCATGTATGGAATCCTAAACTTCATAGTTTTATTTTTGAAAATCACTATGCACAATTTTGTAGCGGTTCATTGAATAAAATCTACATTTCAAATTTAAACCTTATAGTATGCATAGTCTTCGCATAAAATAACTGTGACTGACGAAACTATAAGGGTTCCGTTTTTTGCCATTTGGCTACGGAACCCAAAAAATCAACAAATATAAATGTTTACGTCAAACCAACGCATTACAGGGTGGTTTAATTAAACAAAGCGGCACATAGATTTATATCTGTCTCACTTTTGTTTTAAAACAATGTATTAATTAATATGCCAACAAAATACTACAAATATGGAAATTAAAAGAAATATAAGCGCGCTACTCAAAATTGTTTGCTCAATAACAATATCGATTTGGCTACGGAACCCAAAAAATCAACAAATATAAATGTTCACGTCAAACCAACGCAATTACAGGGCGGCTTAATTAAACAAAGCGTCACATACATATATTTATATCCGTCTCACTTTTGTTTAAGAACAATATATTAATTAATTTGCCAACAAAACACGACAAATATAGAAATTAAAGGAAATATAAGCGCGCTACTCAAAATTTTTTGCTCAATAACAATAGACATATAATGAAATTGACAATAGCTAGGTTGACAAAGAATTCTCAAGGGGACAGCTTTTATTGTTCTTTAATAAAGAATATTTGTTTTGTTATAACAATAAAATGTCAAGCAATTATCCCTTGTTTAATATTGCGATTGATATAGTTTGTGCTCTTATTTCTCTAAGGATATGTTGTCAATCTTGTTGATAGAGTGACATATTTTTGTAAACATTCTTAGGTGCTTAGATATTGTAGATAAAAGATATTTCACGAGTCAAATCAGTTAATAAAAATATTATACCAAAGACATGATTATCTTCATTCCTTAAATAGCAAGTTATTACATTCAAAAATCAGACAGCTTGTTCATCTTAATTTTATAGCATCAATATTTTTTAAAAATTATATATTTATAGCACGTTTTTATACCCAAATGATGAAATGCACAAAAATATTTTATTTACGACTAGCTAATGCCCGCGACTTCGCCCGGGTAGATTACTTAGTACTACTACAATAAATTATATCCCTCGGGAACCGTACATTTTTCCGGGATAAACAGTAGCCTATCTTTTATTCTAGGTCATCGTCCATCGCTGTGCCAAATTTCATCGGTAGTTTTTGTGTGATGCGTGTACAAACAAACAGACACCAGACAAAAATTCTAAAAACAATGGTTTTGGCTTCTATAGGCCCTATAAAGAGCCCCTATATATTTTTTTCTGAAATATTTCCCATGTACAGACATAGCTCAGTTACAATTTTATCATGTGTCAAATGATAATTTCTGATAATACATATCATGCTTAGACCGATAACATTGATAACGCTATGCTAATGAAAGGGCGAAATTACTTTGTTGTTTTTATCCGTGTGATTGTATCTGCCAGATAAAGGACAAAAAATATTTGCAATTTAATATAAGAACATTATTAACCAACCATAATTCATTATATAAAAAATATATAAAAAAATACTATTTTCTTTTCATAAAAATAAAGAAATAATCCTTTGCACCTAAACCTCTGTTTAGTTTCCGCTCTCATTTTGCAATAACTAAATGAATTAATTGAAAAATGGAAATTAGTTGTTGTCCCTAACTATTCAAGTTTTTTCTATTCATTAGGAAGTTTCATACCAAAAAATATTTCTTATCCCACAAAACCACTTTTCTTTTAATACCTTAATAAATATATAAAGACAAGCACATATTAAGTTAGCCTCAAAGTTAAATATGATATGTTTATTCAATCATAAAAAAAAACATGTTTACGTTCAATGGGACGAACTTGATAAAATATGTTATATTGGCTTCTGCCCGCGGCTTCGCCTGCATAGATTAATTTTCATATCAAAGTTTTTCACCCCTTAACCCCCTTCGGGGTGGATTTTCCAAAAATCCTTTCTTAGTGCTTCCCTACACACTCCAAAGAATATATATATACATGCTAAATTTCACCTTTCTGCGTTCAATTGGCTGTGCGTTGTCTGTCAGTCAGTCACTCAGTCACTCGGTAACGAAAGAGTTTTATATATTTAAAGTAAAATATATAAAGGGAAGCGGATAAATAAAGAAAACGCAGCTAGAAAATCATTAAATTAAATTATGATTCATAAGTTAATTATTATAGTAACCGCCCTTCATTTCTCATTATATAATTAACCACGTGGCTGATTGCAGAGACGACAACTGCAATCTCAATTCTCAGAACACTTAAAGTACTCAGAATCTTTTCAGATTAGGCCAGCTTAGTTAATATAAGATTTTTTATATAAGTAAATAGACAAGAATACTATAATATGTAATTTATTAAAACCCTAAATACAGGGAGAAAACTCATAATGTAGAGTCATATACAGACTGAAACTAATTAAATTAAATACATAACTTAAATTTGATTTGGTAACAATAATACAACATCTTTATGTTGTATTTTCAAGCTTGGTATTTAAATTTTCAGATCCATTTCTTCTAGATAATAGTCGAATCAATCATAAATAAATCATAGTTTAACATTTCTAAAATCAAATATTATTTTATTCAAGTAAGCCAAATGTTGGTTAATTCGTTGTTATTTTTTAATTTTATATTACTATTAAATACCATATAATTCTATATTTTTTAATACTAATGTGCTACAAAATTATAACTGTCATTACTACATAAATAAAAAAAAAAGTTTAATAATACATATTTTTATAAATCCTCAGTTAAGATTTACTTTATTCCCGATTCCTCTAAACTGCTATTCGTGTGAATCATATTGTTTTTCATAAAAAAAATTCTTTTAGATTATATGCAAATTCGTGAATCTAGATCTAGTAGTTGAATAACAAACTAACCGACAGAATTATGAAATGGACTTATAATTAATTATTATTCTTTGTTTAGAAGAATCAGTATATGTGCTAGCTTTTACCAGCGGCTAAGCTCGTGTCCCATAATTCCCGATCTTATAGGAATTTTGAACCCGTCTTAGCAATCACCTTCGTCCTAAAAGGAACGCCCGTGCAAAATATTGCATGCTTTAAACGTGAGCGTAGGTATGCTCTACTGTCGCTTGAAAATCATAATACGGTGTTTCGCCGGAATTTTATCCAAAATAAATTAATTTCCCCGATTACAGAGTTACTTCGCAGACTAAAAAATGACAAAAAACATTAATGTTCATTTTTCATCTAAGTAAGAGCCGATTAATTGCTGAATTCATGTAAAAACTTAATATTTGAAACTGTTATTGCGTATAGTTTATAAGACTTCATAATGAGTGAGTCAGGCCGTGAGCTTTCGCTTTTATATACTTACAGACTATTTTTCCTCGCGCCCCATCGTTTCCGACCCGTGGATTTTGCAAAATTCATTCTATGTTTTAAATAAGAATAAGAATAAATTTATTATAGATAAAATGGCACAAAAATAAATTGACAATGGAACTCCCATCAAAAATTTGAGACTCCTACCACTTGTAATTTCAGGGATTTCGTGAGCAATGAGTCAGTTAATCAATAACCTTTCGATTTTAAATAATGTAGGTATAGATTACAGCGGCCAAAGAACCCTTGTCCTATGTAAGTTATCACATCCATATGTTTAAGCCCTGCGCAGAGGTCATCAACTGTACTTGCTTGTAACCTTAAGATCAAAATGACAAAGTATTTAGTGAAACTGGTATTAAATAATAAGTCAAGTCACCAGATGGACAACTTACCGGTTTACATAGTTCACCTGTTCGTGCACATTTTACCAATGGTATTTACTTAGTTGTATGTTTATACATATTTTTTTTATGTCAGAGGGAAGCAAACGAGCAGGCGGGTCACGAGATGTTAGGTGATCGCCGCCACCCATAGACAATTGCAACACCCGCGGGGTTACCGAAGCGTTGCCGGCCTATAAAAAGCCCCCACCCTTCCCATTTGGGGAGGACGGAGAAGTTGGGCCACCAGCTCTCCCACTCACCGGACGGAGCATGGCTGCTGATAGAAATATTATATATTTATTTTTGTATATTTTTCTCTTAAGTTTAAGAGGGTTATTGGGAGCTTTCAGAAACAAGAATTCATATTGTAATATTTATAAGTACGGAAATTTTTCGAGACATTAATCGATCTAATTGAGAGAGAGAATTGAGAAAATTCAATAAATAGGCGTAGTTCAATTATGTTGCGGTTCTTTTTGTTGGGTAAGTAGCAACTATTAAAATAATATAGAAAGGACCGATATAGAGAGCGTACTTATAAAAACTGAAGTATTAATAAATTAGAAATGATTATGAATTTTAATGTTTCAATCAAAAAATATATTTACTTAAATGTAATCATTTTGTAATATTCTACAAAATATTTATAAAAATAAAAAAAGTTCAGTTAAAATGTCATAAATCTTACAACACAACTATATTAATTTGATGATACTTCAAAATGTATTTTTTTAAGCTTAGATACGAAAATATGCGACCGGAATGACACATGACAATTCTTTCAAAGCATAAAAATATTTGTACAAACAATAAATAACTGTGTTAGTTTAGAAAATATAATATTCTAAATATGCAAAGTAAATCGCTTTATCTTCGTAGACACTGTCAATGTGGCAAACATTGATAAGCTATTGATAAAACCATACACAGTTCTGACAGTCAACAAGACTAAAATTCGAGGCTATAAATAGCAAATAATCCCTAACAATCAGTAAATTATGTTAATTAATATTTTAATATGGAAGTATATTGGAGTATAAGTTTTTATCCTATATCTATAAAACTGATCTTTGAATCATAGGAATATTTAGGATAAGTATGTACCGACAAAGACATAGGGTACGTTCTATCACGGAAAAAGTACTGTTCCCGTGTGTTAATTAATATTTAAATATTTGTTTTTATCTTCCATGCTGGTCTGGGAGCGAAAAAAAAATGTAGAATGTACCAGCTGCTACTCTTCCCGCGCAGATTGTAAAAGTCAATCTAGTGAAAGGGCTTGAAACGGGAATTCTCATAGGCGAGGGGCTAGCAACCTGTCACTTTTTTTGAATCCCCATTCCACCATTTTGCCAAGCATGGCCTAAAAGTCTCGTGACCCTTGGCTCTGCCTACCCCGTAAAGACGTAATAGTCTATCTGTATTTGTTTTTATCCTATATCTACAAAAAAACGATTTTTGAACTTTTTCATCTCATAAAAATAGTAAGGATACTTACAAAGACTAGAATTACAAAAATAGCTCATAAATATTACACGAACGTATAATTGTGATATTTAAAAGAGCCGATAATATACCAAATAAACTCAGAACAACTTATTTTTAATTGTCGTAATTTACTTGATATAAATATTACAGACGGGCGACTTAATTCATAAAACAATTATTTACCATTTATGTCCTATTAAAAAGTTTTTAAGCGACTTGTAATTACTTGAAGACATTAACAAGTATTTAGTAATACTCGAGAAATTTATCGGCGCCTATTCATTATAATTATAGTGACACCGTTTCTGATCCTTATCAAAAGGTCAATGAATTCTTGATAAGATAATTTTATATAATTATAGATCAATAAGATGTACTTGGTTGAAAAAAGGATGGTTGTAAGGTCTGGTAAACTAGGTTAATGGTTATTTCCATAACAATGGAACAGAATATTTCCACAGTATATTCTAGTTAAGTAAAGTGAAATTATTAGAACTGAAATTATCTATTTTAATTAATTGATTTTCAAAAGTGTATTTTTTGGTCATATTAAAAAAACAAGCAACTTTTGTGAGATTGAAACTAAATTTAAAATACATACCGATAAAATAATTTTCCATAACACAAAACTACATTTTCATCACACAAAATTAATCACTCAACTTCCACAACACCAACCTTTTTTGCAGGAACCGTTTCCGAAATTCTACGTATGCGGATCTTCCTTTATCAGCATCGTCTGTCATCCTGACGCGGCCGTGTAGGGGCACCCTGTGTCCCGAGATGCCATAGTCCATTTGTAGATCGACGACAAGCATCAAGGTGAAGAAGACGAGTAAAGCGCTGATGGTAAGCGCGAGGCGCTCCTTTAGCTTCATATTAAGCATTGTGCGCGCGGAGTGGCGGCGCGGCGCTTGGGCACTGCGCGCATGGTCGTCCGGCGAGGGCGAGCGCTTGCAGTGCGCGTTCGCACGGCGACGACGCCACCGCGCGCGCGCCCACCCGCTGACGCTGCAACAACCACGATAACTTAGAGACGGTGTACGTAATGGCTTGAAGATAATAGTTTTTTTTATTATTATCTTGTTTATATTTTATTGTTAGTATATGAAAATTATCAAACTGTTATAACAATAATTTATAAGAGTGTTGTGTTCCTGATAATATAAAAATTAAAATAAGATTGATTTTAACTTTTATAGACATGTATAATTTACTATTATCAATATCGCATTTTAGTAGAGAACCCTTAATATTTTCGAGATAAAGGCTAGTCTATACCTATGTCTTTAACTTTACCCTTCAGTGGAAAGCCCGTCAAAATTAGATAAATCATTTCGAAGATTATACTGAACAAACAGAGAGACAGACACAAATACTTATTTATAAAAAAAAGTCAATTATGTTGAGAAGTAAATTAATATAGAGATGCAATAATAATTCGTATGACACTATCACGCCCACTATCTTTCGCTGATTTTAAGAAAAGAAATAGTTACTTAAAAATGCATATAAAGTGTACTGTTTAATATTTAAGGAGTTACGCATCGCTGTTGTAATTTGGCAATACCATAAAAGTAATAGTCAAAACTGTTATGAAATATTCGTATGACAACACATAAAAGGTGTAAATGTACTCGCATTTGCACAATCTTTGCTATTTAAGTGTGTGCAAATTAACAGTCTAAAACCAAGGTTCAAAAGGTTATTTTGATTTATCGATATCAAACAAAATAAATATATATGTATAAATCTCACAGAGTTAGCCCTAAAAAACTAGTCTCAAGTACACTCATTAAAGATATTATACTTTGTAACAAATACATAAGTATAAACAAACATATCACGAATGTTACAGATACAACATCTGTGTCAAACTTATTGATAAGATTATTAAGTACGTATATGTAACTACTAAGTTTATAATAAATATTCACTATGTTTTATTATGCCTACGTTGTGGATCAATTTACGTTTTTCATAAATTTGAAACTTACTATTTCATGAAAATTTACTTACCTAGTGAAATTGTATATTATTGAATGTCATAGATAAAGCAATATTGCTTCTTGTTTTTAGATTCAGCAGAATTAACTATATCGTTTTGCAATATGCTAGCTTCGTGACAGCTGACATAGTATATTTTTACTGACCTATATCAAGTAGATCATATTTGTCTCATCGTCTGTATTGAAACCAAGCATGCAATTATATAATTTACTACCTACTTACTAAAATGTCACATGTGCAATGAGATCACACCGTCCACTCGTTATACATTTATTGAATTGATTTCACAGCTTTATGGCAAAATTAACATTTGTTTTTGTACGATGTCTATCTATCTCTAAATAAGCCATGCTAAATGAAAGATTGCCATATTCGAATTTTATTCGCGAAGAAAACGGAATGTTGTATGTAAACATTGTCGGTGTGCCTTAATAATAAATATAATATATTAAATTAAAAATGTACATTGTCTAATAGGTCTTTTTGGTATAAGTCTGTGGATATTTCAGAAATATGACGCCAGAGCAAAGTACATAAATCAGCAAGTGCATACTCTTTGACATTTCACTCGGGTGATTTTATAATCAGCTCTGTATAATATTGCATGCTAGTGTAGCATGACTGATACTAGCTATTAACCGCAGCTTC
This sequence comes from Cactoblastis cactorum, assembly GCA_020352625.1. NCBI lineage: Eukaryota > Metazoa > Arthropoda > Insecta > Lepidoptera > Pyralidae > Cactoblastis > Cactoblastis cactorum. Next base: position 16,468 of record JADGIL010020494.1, on the reverse strand, counting down.
GCCCGCGTGAATGTCGATATTAAAATTTCACGGTATTCGAAACATTTAGGAATCATGTTATTTTTCAATTCTTTTGTTTAAATATATTTAAAAATCTCTAAGAAAGAATATTTAAAGTCTCGGCAAAATACTTACCGAAGGAGAATATTTCTAAGGTAACCAAATTGAAAGATCTTTGGTCTATAACAAATCTAATTATTTAGCTAGATAAAGCCCCATCGAATTAGGATCAACTGTTATAAACATATTGTCCGGAAGCTAGTGATGTTTTTTTTATTCAATTACAAGTGAAAAAATACCTATATATTCTCATACTTAATGTACTTACACACACTTTATTCTGTACAACAAACATAAGATTAGTATAAAAACACCGTTTAAAATTTTTGAATCAAAAATAAGTGCAACGTACGTATTATTTATGCAGTTTCCTCCACGTGCATCGAACGATATGATTTGCAGGTCACTCTTGCAATGTTGCGTTGCTAGACAAGAAATATTGAATTGTATAAACAAAACGACACGTTTAATGATGCTACTTATACAATGTCGCTGAAACAAAGTAATTATAGTAATATTAACATATGTATATCTTACACATATGATGAGTTAGTATCCTATTACTTAGATCTCGCACTTTGGGTCTAACTTATTGTAAATAAATTTTAATTTTTATATTTAAATACTTTGAAGACTTTTTGTAATTTATACAGTACTAATAAACATTTTCTTTATTGATTTTCAGATATTCATGTACTTTACAACTAAAACCTCCTGATTTTTAATGAATGTGCTTTATCATTATAATTAAGTATTATATATAATGATTTTTTAATTTTTTTTAGAAAATAATAAATAAATATTTGTTTCAGTTTTAGCTACCTACAATGTCGTGATTGCATATAAATATGATTTCTAAATATATAATAGAATATAATAATAAATATCTACTACAACTTTATATATACATTTGTTTTTTAATAATTTGTTAACTGAGTAATAAAGCAATGGTCCGAGGCCATGTTACACAGTTTTTTTTTAGTTCCAGAGGTTTTAACCAATCGTGATAAAAGTCACGATCACGATCGTTTAGGTCGTTTAACAGTTTATTACAAATAACACCTGAATTTTCTAAAGAAAGATGCCCCTAAAATTACCTAAAGAAATCATATACGTAGGAATAATAAGTGAAAGAGGTGGAGCCTACTGTCCTGGCCCTCCCATATTCAACCGCCCATTTTCTGGATATAGGCGTTGCTATGGAAACGGTTTCGGCTTGGCTTTAGATAACATTAAATACTAGCTTTTGGCTATGTCAAATTAGGGAGGTGGTGGAATAGAAAAAAACAAAAAGTTGTCTATGTCATTTACCAGCCCTTCAATTATTTCCATATAAAAAGTCACACTAATCCGTTGCTCCGTTTTAACGTGAAAAACGGAAACAAACACACTTTTTATATATTTATATCACTTGATTTTATCTTTTCCATTTAAAATTGTTAAAAACGCAACTCCGTTTAGTTTTATTTACTACCGATTGCAGCGCCATTTTTATTACCTTGGCATGTATTAGAAATCAATAAGTCATTCCGTTTTCCCGAAAAAATTAACACCAGTTAGGTTTTTGAAGAAAAAATGCGTGACCTAAATAGGGTTCTCAGTTTCTTTTTTTTTAATAATGGTACAAAATACTGGCTGATTTCAGAAAATAATAAATTTATAAGTATAATCATTTTAATTTTAAAATTCTATTGCGGTTCTAAACAACATAACGTATTACAACTATATTTTTATCGTGCTAAGTCAAATGTTTTTCTACATTTTATTAAATTTTACAACTTTTTCTAAACTTGTGATAAAATGTATGTTTCAGTATGGATGACGACATATGCTCCGGTACTAACTGTGCAACACATTGTAATATTTTAAAACATCTTTAAAATGACATTTTGTACACTAACAATAATGATAACCTTGACCTTTTATATATATTTCTAATTTCAAAAGAAATGTTAATATTTTAGAAATGTAATTTTTTTTTTCAAATTAAAGAAGCCTTTTAGACAGAAGTACTCATCTATCCAACCGTACTTATATAAGATATACACAAAGATGTATGTATATACACTTACAGCCGTTTAATAAGTCATTAAATTTCTTAAGTGATTAAACCGCGATAAAATCCGTTAAATTTGTTTCATTTCATAGTCATGAAATATTTAAAAACATACTACCAAAATACTCTATAAATGAACTTTTTGGATTTATTGTAATCTGTAAAAGTCAATGTGAATATTAATACTAATCTCGTAGCGGCTACGTAGCAAAGAGCTACACTCGCTACAAGCATAGCAAACAAATATCATAGTTTGATTTTAAAATAATTATTTACCAAATAAACAAGAAATTACATTAAAAATTTAAAAAACTCCGTCACAATCTGGTCTAAAACATTCATAAGAATATACACTAAGCACACACATATGTCAAACTTATAACACACCTCTTTTTGTGTTGGGGGTTAAAAACGAACCTACTCGATACTAGTTGCCCTACTAAATCTAATTAAATAAGTCATTTCGAAATATATTCTTCATTGTACTGTCAAATGAAAAACATTTTTATCTAAATGACGTTAACAATTACTCGATAAAAACCATTTTCAAAATTAAAAATAACTAATAATCTAAATCACATTTCAAATCGGTATACTTGATAGAACAGTCAATAGACAGAAGCAATATGTTATATTGCTTGTAAACAAATGAAAATGGCATTTTTCTTGAGTGCACTTACAAGGCTTAGGAATGAGTTGGCATATCATAGACCTTTAAATTGAAAGGGTGAAGTAATAAGCCCTTCTTGCTGTTTTCATCTTTCAACGTGTTTTTGTTCTGATAAGAGAAAAACATATTTTTTACCTTATTTCATTGTAATAAGGAGTTGTGTACATATCTACCTCTATATATTTAAAAATAAGGTAAAGTTTTTATAGTACTTTTGTTAAGCAGAATAGAGAAAAATATTGATTTTTATTTGACGTAATATAAATAAAATATATTTATAACATGTCAAATAAAAATTAATAGGTATTATTAGTCTCTGTTGTATGATTGTGTGATTATTTCCAATTACAAAGCGCTAATTACAAAAAAATATGCAAATTAACGAATCTTACAGATGTGACGCAATGTATCTGTTTTACAAACAGATCATCCAAATTTTAAAGCCTGTTTGTACGAAAATTCCGATTTTGATCGTTTAAGATCGTTTGAATCAAGAAATTGTATTCTTTTAATACTATACTTCAAGGAATAGAAAGAATTTACTTTTCCTCTGAAATTAACATTCATTTATAGAATTTTAAACCGAACTAAAAAATAACATTTGTGTACTCATGATATTCTAGAATAAGATATTCATCATCGTTATTTTCAGCCTACATCATCTGAAAAGAGATGTCTATCCAGCAGGCATAAGGTTACACACGCCATAGACACCTGCAACACCCGGGGGGTCACAGGAGCGTTGCCGGCCTTTAAGTAATTTATACGCTCTTTTCTTGTACTTACATAAAAAAGACACAATGTCACTTCTTTACCCGTTGTGGAGTGGATAGAACCAAGCGTGGTAAGGCTCAAATGCCACGCTTAGCTGAATTTGCCCACCGCTGATTTTTTGAAGAATTTCCTGATTAAAGTCCTTTCTCCTTGACGGACTTTTACAATCTGTGCGAAAAGAAAAGCAGCTGGTATTCTTCGTTTTTCTTTATTATAGAAGTAATAATATATTATGAGTGCCTTAATAACTTGAAAAAATATAACTAAAATGTATATGTGGTATATTTATGTTGCCTAAATAGTGTGTGTCACCGTGAAGTGCTTACAGGTACAAAAGCACCAATTATTGTACTCTTGCGTGGAGAGGAGCACTCATTAGCTAGGTCACAGATCCGCGTTAATTACTTCTTGATGGTCGTCATGCGTAATCAAATAATTGACGTTTGTTCAAAGTACTTACCCTGGATTTGTTTGTCTGTGACGCACAAGACATAATTAGTGGTATGTTTGTAAATTATTGATATTTACTTTAGTAGGTTCAGTCAGGGGCAAATAAACCAACCTTCCCCCTGCCTATTGTATATGTGTTGTACTTACAATTTTGCAACGACAATATTTTTATAATCTGTTCGATTCTTAATGATACCAAAATTACTATGATATTATTACTATCTTTAACGGAATAATAATAGCGAAAGACTATAAATTAATTTAGAATGCCAGATTAATACAATAGTCATCAAACAAAGTGGAAGCAGCAATAACTTTTAATTCTACCCAGGATCTCTGCCATGTTTTAAAGTATTCAGAGGTAGTGTACACTAACTAGCACCCTTTGTGGTACACTTTTATAGTAAAAACGTTGCCGACTTCAGATCAATCTTATAAGCCTCCATTTTGAAGATCTCCATGTTGTATAAAATCTGGACATAAGATACGACATTACTATGTTTGTATAAAGCACAGTACAATGGAATTCAGTTGAGCCTAAGAAGTGCCGAAGTAAAAGCATAAGTGTACTAATTTCACGGTACATTATACAAATACAGAAGGACATAACGATGTGGCGCGATTGAGAGACACCGGGAAAGCGCTGTGAAGATAGCGTAAAAGCCTTCGCACTTGTTTACTGCGTTACAATAATGTGTCCCCCTTGAAAAGGATCGATTTCTCTGCTCTCACCTAAATAGGTAAAAAAAAATACAAGAAAACCTTATAAATAATCCTTAATGAAGAACAAATTTTCCAGAACACTTTTAAACCGTCTATTCGGCCACGACATAAAAAATCAGTCTTTATCCCTTACGGGGTAAAAAGAGCCATGAGTCGAGAGGGTCAGGACCCGCTTAGCTGAATGTTGGGCTAATTGAAGGAATGAACATTTTGTGACAGGTTGCTAGCTTATCGTCTATGAGTAGAATCCCCTGTATCAAGCTCTTTCCTGTGTTTTAATTTTAAATCTGTGCGAAAAACGGCATGAGGCAAATTCTACGTTTACTTTTGCTTTCAGACTAGTATGAATGTAATAAGTGCCGTAAAGGAATATATTACATATAAAAAATTGGTATTAAAAAAATCAGTAATTATTTTGTCTAGTTTTTGTTGTTGCCTGTTTAATTGAAATATTATACGTTTACTTGAAAGATCCAATTACGATTGTATTTTTCACCATTATTTTTATTACTCAGACTAGCTATGACTGTATAAAATAATATTAGTAATTTAAATATTCATTATATTTAAATTACTAATATTATATTATACAGTCATACAAAAATAAGTTTAGTTAATTATTAGCTGCAGTCACTTATATTTAATAATACCTAGTCGTAATTGAACTATCGTACTAATGGAGTGTTAAGGCCGGTTTGCCTTGCACTGTCAGAACAACACGTCACTAAGCGCAATATCTACTAATACCTGCGCAGGCGCTGGCCAGCAGCAGCCAACAAACCGAAGACCAAATGCAAATAAATCAATCACGTGTCTAACTAGTATGATTTTACACTGCAATTAAAGTAATAAATTTAAGCGATTGGTGTTTGGCAGAACATGAATATTAATTTAGCCACTGATTCTATATAAGTTCTGTTTTCCCTTATTAAATACAGAACTCTAATAACAAACTAAGTTCAGACTTTCAATCAGAAGTCATTTATATACATTTACTAGAAAAATCTTATTAAAATTTTTAGATTATTTGAAACTTTATTTGAATATTAATTGATATACAAATTCACTTAGTCACTGTTCTATCTTACAATTGATAGAAAATACTATCCTCCAAAAAACCATACAAAATTCGTAACTACTATTGCAGTATAAAAATCTGAGCGAGATAACTTGACATTTGTTAATTGTATTGTAGCAAACGTCTCTCCAAATGAGGAAATTGTAAACAAGTATTCTTTGAGGAACAGGAAAATGCCGAAGATTACAGAGCGACAATAAACAAAAAGACTAGACAAATCACGTTAAACATGAACAATTCGTGAACAATGTAGTACCAGGGCAGCATAAGCAGGCAGAACACGCAATGATCACTTTAGTCATTCAGGTAACAATGGCAGAAAACTGCCTGATAACATCTCCTTTGAAGTATAATCAGAACATCAACCTAGCCAAATTCATTGCAAATTCACCATTGTTACCACACCATAGAAACCCGTGTTGGGTATGTTTGTATACAGTTGACTGTACCTGACTGTATGAAAAATATTAACATAATTTTAAGTTATCCTTATGATGCAGTCAAAAGGATCTTATTATTAGAATGAACAATGATCCTACTACAATCGTTTTATTTCACATTTCTTTTTATGTAAACATTAAAGAACTAAAGATATTTTTATAGTATCTTCGTCGAAAATAGGTCCTTTACTTTCAAATTAAATACGACAATAGCAGATACTTTAAATATCCGCTCTTATTACATAGTCATAGATAGTGAATAAAGAAATAAAAAAATTGCTTTGATACACATGCTTTTTATACTAGATATCCTATCCTATTTAATACTATTATGGTAATTTTTATGGGATAATTAGATGTTAAAAACTCAATCTTTTCCTTAAATATAAACCTCAGTTGTGAATAACTGACTGCGTCCCTCAGAGTCTGTCAAATTCTATATAGGGCATATGCAGGAACGCGAGCGTGCGCACAAGTAAAAACTAGTTATAAATAAAGGTTTCTACTTTGTATTTATTAATTAATAGTACATTATGATATAA
>JADGIL010020473.1:0-14681 GCA_020352625.1 Cactoblastis cactorum | reverse complement strand
ATCGCTTAACATCTCGTGAGCCGCTTGCTCGTTTGCCTCCCTCTGACATAAAAAAAAAAAAAATATGTTATAAAACGTCGTATGACATACGTGCGCTTTGAAAATTACAGCCTCTGCTTCTTTCTAGCAATATCGCCTCGGCTGTAATTTTCAACTTACCGCACTTATACATATCATAATATGGATGTACTATTATAATAAGTTTAAACTGTTAAGTAACAATTCATCCGAACAATCTGATATTTTAAAAGAAATTTTTAAAAAATTCTTTGTAGATACAACTACATAATAATAAGAATAGTATTATGATAGTAATAGAAATTATATTACTATCAAAATACTATTATACTAAAATATAATATAACAGTCTTATAGTTAAGTATGTAAGCATTTTAAAGTAATTATAATAAATGTCCCAGTCAAGTTAACATCTTTATTTAGTCAGCCGATATAGGGCTAGACGATTGGTCAATTTAATATGAAACTAAGCCGATTTTTCTTTTAGTTTAAATTGACTAACGAATTGAAAAATTATATTTTAGCTCTTGGATTTTTAAATGAGTAATTATATCACATTAAAATCATATAAAAAAAAAGTCCTTTAAAAAATGACAACTTAATAGTGAAAATATGTATTTGGCAATAACCTCTACAGTTGCTCGATTTCACATATTATTAAACAAAGTTTTATAAAATCAGTACTTTACTAGTTCGGCATTCGGCACTAGTGCATAAAAGTCTAAAATTAACAACCAGCCATTATTTATTACGATATTGTGTTTTATGCCAACTGAAAATAAAAGAAAAAAATACAACATTTCGTATCAGTAAAAGAGTTAGAAATGAAGTGAGAAAATTTTAAGCAGCTCCACGGAGCTCTTAAATTTTATGATCATGACTTCCTCTGTATAAGAGGGAATAAAATAAAATATACCATTGAAATAGATCTTTTGTATGCAATAACATAAATGTTAATTTATCTTTCTTATAGCTGGCTAGCGTGCAATAGATTTTGTTTATTTCAGTAGGTGTAATTATGTTGAATACCTCCGTGGTTCAGTGGTCAAAAAGTGTATGTATGTGTGTAGTTTATTTGTTATTAAAAGCTAGAAACACACTTGAAAAAAATTTCTTACTTCGGAAGACCTTGCAAATAAATTCACTAGTGTAAGCGGAATATTCTTGCCTCCGTGATAGAGGTCTATGGGTTTAAATCCCATTGGGAAGTAATTTTTAAAAAATATTGTTTCTAGCTTGGTCAGGATATACAGGCCTCAATTGCCTGATCATCCTAAACAAAAGATCATTTCATGCTTCGGAAGGCACGTAATACTGTGGGTCTCGAATGCCATACAGCGTTTATATAATCCTAGTTATCCTACGTAGTTTAGTAGTCGCTTTGTACAAAAAATAGTAACCTTACCAAATGACCCAGTTTTTGATAGCATAACCTGGGCTTTGACGCATTACTGCCGAGTATGCAAATAGCTATAGCATAAATATCATTACCAAATTATCATACGCCATTCTTTTCAAACAGACAAAGTAATGAGATGGTGGTATCATAAAAAAGTGTTAAGGAATAAACAAACAGTAGTAGATAATCATGTTGTGCTAGTATTTTCAATAATATAAAATCAAAGTGCTGATATTTTCTTCGAAACCCACAGACATAAGACGACAGGAGATAGTTTCAAGACAGAAGGAGTGCTATTTCTAAAAAGCATGACTTACCTACAGCCAGAGAAAGTGGCGACTTTAATACGAATATTTTTTATTCTGTTTTTATTTTGCAGTAGCACTACACTGTCAATGTACTCGTAACATTACTTCTTTTTAGAACAAGCAGGGACAAAGTTGTAAAATTCTATTAGATTCTCTAATTTATTTATGTTTGTTAAACTGGCGTATTACATTTATACTTAGTTAATAACCTCCGTGGTGTAACGGTTAACGTACTTGACCGATACTCTGGAGGTCCCGGGTTCGATCCCCGGTAAGATCCTGAAAATGACCTTTTTCTGATTGGCCTGGGTCTTGGATGTTTATTTATATGTGTATTTATTATAAACTATAATATCGTTGAGTTAGTATCCTATAATACAAGTCTCGAACTTACATATGTAGTTTGGGGCTAACTCAAGTTGTGTGATTTTTTCGTATAAATTTTTTTAGTTACAAATGTCAAAGTATACTATAGCTTGGTGGAGTTGCGTTTTGTTTAATGAATAGAATTCGCTAAACTGGTTTGTACAACCAAATAATAATAGTTGGTTTATTAAAACACAATAGCCAATTTCCGCTTATCTTTGTGTTTTTGGCTCTAGGAAAATCTTTGTTTTATTACAGCTAAATTAATTAACTGATCAAGTTGTGATTTTTCATAGATTGGAATTCAAAACATTCAAAAAATAGTAAGCCTGTGTAATAACCGAGTTAACCTTCGTGACGTGTGGTTNNTTTTCATGATTGGCCTGTATCTCGGATATTAATTTTTACATATATTTTTTTCATGGTATCGTTAAAAATATCCCAATACACGAGTCTTGAACTTACTTTGGGGCTAACTCAATATATGTGATTTATCCCTATAAATTTATTTATTGGCTATTTTTATTTAAACACCGTCTTTATGTAACGTCTAGCGCAAAACAAAGGGTATTGTTAGAAGTACTTAATATTGGACAGGAATTGTTTTCAACGTGAAGTTAAAGCTGTTAAGTACTGGAAAAGTAAAGTAACAACAGATTAGCTGTTTTATGCAAAATAGCTTTTGTAGCTATTTATATTTAAAGCCTAATTTACACGGAAGAAAGGTTTAGAGGCACGTAAGTATATTGAAATACTGCTCAAATTTGATTAGCTATTTTGTAATTTAGCTCAGAATATATTGAAGAAAATAATGTATAAGGTCTTTATATAATCGCTTGCTACAGTCTAGAGATAGCTAAGAGCTAAGACCCGCCAGATGCCATCAGGAAAATTGATTAAACTCTATCAGTAGTGCCACAGATTAAACTCGCTTTATGAAAATAAATTAAAGCCAATGAAACTCAAATCGATTTTTTGGATTTGTTACCATTGTTTGTACCTCACTAAAAAGTTACTGAATGATATTGTACGCGTTTTTGCAAATTATTTAATGAAAGAAGAACTAGCGTCGTCCATGTATAAGTTTAGATCCAGTATGGTCTATGTAATTTCTTTAGGTTTTGTATTAAGTATAACTAGTGAATCTGATCTCGGGATCATGTCCTTACTTTAGTTCCGAAATTTCGGGTTTGTATTATAATCATAATCCAGGATTCACAAATTATAACTTCTGATATGACAAAATTAACAATGAAAACAATCGAGTTTGTTATGAAAACTAAAACATTTTGCTATAGTTTATGTGTACACCGCATATGGTGCATAGAATCGAATACACCACGTGTACAAAGTCGACGACTTCCGTAGTCCAGTGATCAAGGCGTGTGCCTTATGTTCCTAAGGTCGCGGGTTCGAATCCCACTGGAGTTAACTTTGTATAAAAGGTTTTTTCTAATCTGGTTAAAATATTGCAGGCTAGAATCACCTGATTATCCGAAAAGAAAGAAAATCTGTGTTTTGGAAGGCACTGTAAGTCCCGAACGCCGTCTAGTATTTGTATAAAACTATCCTAGGATTGGTTCTGGTTTACCCTAATATAATATTAAATATTACTGTGTTGGCTGTAAATATTTTTAATAAAAATTCTTACTAATAGATTAACTCCATATGTCTTATACATAATGTACATGTACATCGTATCATGTGTAATTATGTGATGAGTGATATGTGGTATCTGTTGTTGTGTTTACGTGTGTCTTTTGTTGTATAAATAAATGAATTTATCTATCTATGAAAATAACAAACAAAAGCAACGAATGGTTAAGTGCATTTGTAACAGGAATTTAATTGTATCATTTTAAATAATTTTTTAAGAGGTACAAAATATATAATGAAATAAAATTTCAAAATTACTCGTGCTGAAAGTATTGACTCTTATATTTTTGGTATTGTACATATGTAAGTATGTACATTTAACCAGACCATAAAATGAAGGAAATTTTATATAAATAGTGTTTAAAATTAAATTAATTACCCTTATTAAAAAGGTTTTAGAAAAATCACAAGATTCCACATTTTGCATAAAAAAAACGGACCACAAAGACACTCTCATGCACGAAAACATAAATTTACTGAAGTTCATTTTATTAATTTTACGAATTCATAGTTCAGTTAGAATTAAATTAATTAACCCAAAAATTAGGCTACCCAATAAAATACCGTAGTAATAACGCGTATGGACAGCAAAAAAAAAGATAAGGCAATAAAAAATACATTTACAAAACTTCAAAACAACAATAAACACATCCAATTTAATACATACCCCCACAAAATTCCAAAACTCCACAGGGAATGCACGTGAACCACTTATCACTCGTAAAAGTTCGCGTTTTCACAAAATGGCGCGAAGAACAGTACGTACAGCTCGCGTAACGAGTGTGGATGCTACTGAGACCGTTTTACCCGGTTCGCACCCTGGAGGGCGTGGAATCCCCAAACTAGAGGGGAGTAGACGCTGCGAAGCCGTTAATAGGGGCTTACGAAGTGATCGACAGAGCTGGTTATTTTGCAAAAAACGTGAGGCGACTTTTGAATTTCTCTGCCAAGTTTTTATAATTACATTTTTTTTTTGAACGAAACATGCCTTTTGGCGTAGAATAAGTTAGTGTTAGTTATCAAAAAAAATTGAACCTTGGACACTTTTTGGGGTATTTTGTAAAATGTTTTTACTAAAATAATAAATGGATTAAAAGATGTTTTTAATCTATTTTTGTTCCATGGTGTTTTTGGATAGAAAAAAAGGCGTAAGAATATGTCAGTGTCTTGCATTCTCACAGAGTTTGTAAAAGTCAATCGGGGAAAATGTTTAAAACATTCTTCTCATAATCGATGATCTAGAAACCTGCCCTAATATCTGGATCTCCCTTCCGCCAATAACCTTTAAACTAAGCGTAGCGCTCGAGTTCTTCGGCTCCTCATTCTTTTTATCCTGTAAGGGATAAATATGTAACAGGTATTTAATGAGTACTGTATTTGTCTATTAATCCTACTCATATATTTTTAAGCGTACCTACATACATTGTTCAATCTTTTCTAACATTTTTTTATGAATACTCTGTATAAAGAAAAGTCTCATACACATTTTTATTCTACAATAGATAAACTTCTATACGCAACATAATTTAATTTATAAATTCAGACTCCTATATCTAAAATATGAATAACTAGCTGATGTCCGCGACTTCGTCCGCGTAGATTTTACAATATTTGCAATACATAAAATTATATCCCTCGGGAATCGTACATTTTTCCAGGTTAAAAATTAGCCTATCTTTTATTCTAGGTCATAGTCCATCGCTGTGCCAAATTTCATCCAGATCTGTTAGTAGTTTTTGTGTGATGAGCTACAAACCTACAGACAGACAAAAAATCTAAAAACAATCGTTTTGGCTTCTATAGGTCTTATAAAGAGCCCCTGTATGTTTTTTCTTAAATATTTCCCATATACAGACATAGCTTAGTTACAATTTTATTATATCTATAGATAAAAACACATCCACTATTGGCATTCTCCAAAATACAGCTTCTGTCGGAGTGCGCGCTGCAAATATGGAATACAATATATCGACTCAAGGCTTCGTACGACTGCCGAATAGCTCAGAACTTATACATTTTCTACAATTCTATAAATGTTTTTGTGTTTATTAATGTACAGTTATACATATATTTGGTTTTTTGTTGTTATTATTTATTATTTAATTTCTTATTATTTAATCTTTTTATAGTATTGTTCGATGCAATACATTAAACACCAAAACGTTGACACCGCGCGATTACACGCGGCGGTGGCGCTTAAATTACCTAGTTATCGTAAGAACATCATGCTATAGTTCATTATCATTACTCTATAGTTTTACGTGTCTACTCGAAACAATAAACTGCATCATTTTGTGTTATTTAGATTTGAGTGCGATTGACTTCACCGCCAGATAGAAACAATCACTTTAAAAGTTTATCCAACCATATCCTTGACCTTTCGACTGTAGAAATGGCTGATATTCTTAAGTCTAATAATTTGAATTGTTAATAAAATAATAAAGCTCTGATATATCTAAATATATACTTTTAATAAATATAATAGATATTTTAAGATTTGAGTTAATTTTATCCATATTTAAAAATTACTAGCATAATGTAAATAGACATACAAAGATTAGTTATAATAAGACAAACTTTATTTTGTTCTTTTTTTACTTCAAGTCTCACAGTCAGTAAATGAAATAATTTGCAACATGTAAACATTAATTAAATAAATATTATTTCTTAAGTTAACGCGAATATTTGACAATTTGTTTCAAAATAAATAAATATTTATAGAATAAACATACAGAGTTCGCACCATAGTAAGTTGGCGATTTGTGTTAAGAGATACTATCTCAATGATACTATAATGTATAACATATATTATGATCTATGTATAATGAAAGATCCAGGCCTATTAGAAAAATATAAAGTTTAATCTTGACCTGGCTGGGGATGGAAACTGGGACTTCCAGAATAGCAGACGGGCATTGTCACATTACCAAATATTATAATATGCAAATAATAATCTGCATGACAGAAAACAGTTTCATATCTTGTTCTTTACTTGTGTTATACTAAATAATCTTAGGATATAACGAAGTACGAATTACAGTACGAAGTAAAGAAGTACGAAGTATAATTTTTGTTTCATATTCCTATAAAACAATATGTATATTAAACATTCCAAATTACAAATTTAATTCTGTGTGTACTTAAGAAAAATGGCTCCAATCTATAAGAATAATTTTATATTTCAAAGAACCATGCCTAGCTTATTGTAAGAATCAGTTATAAGAATTATTTTATGATTCACTTTTTAAAATAAAGGTTGTCCCGTCTATCTTTCTAAGAAATAATTTACCTTTATAACATTTTTAAAGCTTACAGCTTTACTTCAGAACGTTGTATAAAATAAATACTGCATGACCGTTTTAAAATGCCACATGTTAAACAGAAATATGATACAGAAGAACATCATACCATTTTTCTCAGACAAAGAGTTCGGCGCATATTCTTTTTTAGCCAAAATTGTAGTCTTTCTACACTTATATAATTTTACATCAAATCGTAGTTAAAACTTAAATGCTGTTTGTTCGGGGTTTGTATCGGTGTTCATGCGTTTGGAGGTTTAAGTAGAGAGGAAAATCTTGAAAGAGAATCCTTGTTTTTTGCACTATCACACTAGTTACCAAATGTTACAATACGAAAATGTTATGTTAATGTTAATAAATGTACCCGAGTCGTAGCGATACAAAATGTGCACTGAATTTAGACTAGGCGCATCGACGGACGATGCGCTGACGACGCTGTTCTGTTTGGTGTTATTAATTACTAGTTAATGCCCGCAACTTCGTCCGCGTAGTTGTTAAGATAATTGCAATATATTATTGCTCGGTTACAATCCCTCATCTCCCTCAGGAACCGTATATTTTTTTAGGATAAAAAGTAGCCTATCTTTTATTCTAGGTTATAGCCCATCGCTGTGCCAAATTTCATCCAGATCTGTTCGGTCGTTTTTTGTGATGAGCGTACAAACATACAGACAGACAGACGGACAAGAATTTTAAAACCAATCATTTTGGCTTCTATAGGTCCTATAAAGAGTCCATATATTTTTTTTTCTTAAATATCTCTCATGTACAGACATAGCTCAGTTACAATTTTATTATAAGTATGTAATAGATTACACCAAACGCTGTTTCTTTGAAAAGAATTTTGCATGCTGTGGCCACCTGAAAATGACAACAGTTTGTTATATGACAGGACACAGATTCACTTTTGTGACTCTTTTTAATTTATACTAAGCCACTTAACGTATATGAAATTTCATCGAATTTCTATTGTTTCCCCATGGCTTACCCCACACATAAAATGATGAGTCACAATCGCAAAGCACCTGCCTTTAATGTTATTAAAACATACCCTTTGTGGACACCCTATATTTGATTAAGGTTTGTAGGAAATTGGTAACAAATTATATTACATAAATTCTTTTGTTCGAATTATGAATAGATATTTTTGGATAAAAGGAAAATGGCCGTATATAACAATGCTTATTATGAAAGATTTATTCCAAAGTATACAAAAACTACTACCATTACTAGTACTCGTATTTCAACTCAAATATATTTTCAATATAAACGGGTGAATGAGTGGTATAATACTGTATAATTTTAATTTTTCTTATCATTCTAAACGAAGGACATGGATATGTACAGTGAGTTTACTTATAAGTACTTTAATTTTTTTTAAACATTCATTTAATTTCGTAATCTGTCGAGCTTGCTTGAGCAACTTAATCCAATTTTTTAAATAAACTTTAACTAAATTAAAAAAAGATTTAGAATTTGACAGTGATAAGTTAAATACAGAACTGCGTTCGGTGTTTTATTAATTCAAAATATTACTTACAAAAATAACTTCGGATCTCTGTAAAATTTAGGCGCAAACATTGAACGAAAGCAAATTTATTCGGCCGTTATAAAACGGGTCATGTTTGAGAAAACAATATACAACTTCTGGATCTATGATACAACACAGCCACTTAAAATATTAATGGACTATCCCTCCGCAATGCGTATGAAATTTCCAAAATATAAACATGCCAATATAAACAAGGATCTACCGACAAAATTAGTTATAAACCGCCAGAGGCATTGATTGGAAGTCAAATCACTTCTAAGTATAGATGCGATTGGTAACTTGTAACTTCACTTGGGTACTTTTCAGCACATTGCAGACTAGCGACCGTGCCGCAATTTTACTCACAGTGCTCCCGTTCCTGTGGCAATTACAGGATAAAAAGTGGCCTGTAACCTGTACCCTTTTTCAATAAATGGTATATCTATCAGAGAAATAATTTTTCTAATTGGACTATTAGTTCCTGAGCTAATCGGAGGGAATGCTTCTTCACTGCATCACTAATAAGTCGGCTAAATTTATATACATATTTTTCCTAAAAAGGTTAGAATATACTAAGATGACAATATATTTTTAGATACAAGGTGAAATTTCTTCTTCAATATTGATAGTAAAAATGATACTTATGCAAGAAGTTTCTTTGGCATCTATTGTAGAGAAATGTGCAGCGCTTGTAGCACCCTCGATGTTTCTGGGGTTCATAGACTGCGGTAACCACTCTAAATTAATGTCAGCTGCATGCCATCTAAATCGTATGAAAAAAAGGCAATCGTGAGATTAAAATCAAACAAGCAGTAACGTCATCAGTTTTTATTTGAGAGTGTACCTTCTATACAGATACTTAAATAAATTTAAATCTAATATTCTGTGGTTGGTTCAGAACTGAACTTGCTACGTTGACTTTGTTTGGTGCAAACTATCCCCGGAGAACTATAAGGGCAATGGGATGAAGGGTTAAGATATACATATATACTTGCTTGAAACGCTTTTGAAAAATTGAAGGTTAAGTAAAGTATTATATTTCCTTTTCAAAATAAATAACGCATTTTCTGTATTTGCACTGTTTTATTATAGACTACGAAAGGTTGAAGAAAAAAATAAAAAATCAAATTTAAACTATACTCACGTTCGACCACCCTGTGGAACAAACTGCCTGCATCAATATTTCCGGACCAATACGACATCGGGACCTTCAAGAAAAGGGCGTATAAAGGCCGGCAATGCTTCTATAGCCCTCCGGATGTTGCAGGTATCTATGGGCGGCGGTGATCACTTATCCACTTTCATTAAAAAAAGCTTTAAAAGAATATTTTCCGGACTTAAAGGCCTGGTAAATAGGGATAGGCCGATAATACGTATCTTTGTACAATAACTAGTTACCACATCCAACGAAACGAGATTATTTTTAGGTAGTCTTTTCTATTTTGATAGTTCTTGGCGATATATGTAAATAGCGGAATTGACTCAACGGCTATTTTTGGCGTTAATAGATTCGTAAATTTAGTTTATTTTTGTGCCTAAATTATTTACTTCTAATATTAAGACATTTTTAAGTTAGCCCCAAAATAAGTTCGGGACTTGAAAGCTACTAAATAAATATACATATATATAAGGACTAATCAAACAGATTGAGTAAGCCCCAAACTAAGTTCGAAACTTGTATTATGTGATACTAACTCACCGATACTAGAAGTATATTATATAACAAATACACATATAGATAAACATCCAAGACCCAGGCCAATCAGAAAAAGATCATTTTCCGTCATGACCTGACCGGGCATCGAACCCGGGATATCTTGGGTAGTATTCAGCCACGTTAACCGCTACACCATAGAGGTCGTCAAAAGAAATGGCTGTTAAAAATACTATAAAAAAAGATACATTTAAAATTAGAAATCTTTTCAGTGTCTAATTCAAAACTAAATTTGCAAGCGACAAGGACCAACAAAACGCGATGTGAAATATTTATATTGCAGTATTTATCATTACAGCTGAATTAAAATTCTCATTTGCTAGTCAGATTACATGCAAAAAGTTTTGCTTGTGTTTCTAGAGAGCCAGCGCTTTCAAAATAGCGAAAAACATAAAACAAAAGTTAAAATATCAAGTCTAGTGACAAAGACTTTATTTTTAACAAAAATGTAGTGTCTACCTACTGGTATTCTGATATACATGATAATATCCTACTAATATTATAAATGCGAAAGTTTTTGAGGATGTTTGTTACTCTTTCACGCAAAAACTACTGAACCGATTACGATGAAATTTGGTATGTAGGTAGCTGAAGACCCAGAATAACATATAGGCTACTTTTTATCGAGGAGTTCCCGCGGGATTGATTCCTAATTGAATTTCATAGGGTTTCCACGCGGACGAAGTCGCGGGCGGCCTCTAGTATACATATACATATATATTTGTAGAATTACGTCTTTCTTTCTTATGAGTTGGGCAGAGCGATGGCGAAAAACGTGTAAGATATTTTTTAGGGCTATTAATCATGATTATTTTTAAAATTTAAAGATTGTGCTTGTGATGTCAAAGTAATTGGATCAATTGGATAATGAATTCATCTGTAACACCTTGTGAAATTATAGTATTTTTACTGAATTTACTCTTTGGAATTAAAAACTATTTATTAAATTAAAGATTATTTACTAAATATCTTTATGTTGGGATAAAAACGAAGTGGTCGTTCCGTAACGTTAATTATTTGTATCTATATTAAGATATTATATAAATATTGAAGTAAAAAAAAAATTGGATACAAAGTTACAATTGTCTTATATTTCAAGCCAAGCAATTTTATAAGCAAAACCGCTATGCACACCTCGTAAACTGTATTTTACAACGATTTATGTAGGTATACAACTCGAGTTGTGAATGAAAAAAGTGTTTAGTACTTAGAATTATCGCCACCTTGAGTGGGCAATATAAACCTTTCGACACAGGAGTGGAGTACCTAAGAAACAAAAAGCTTATGAGTGGACTGAGCTCATAACAATCCCTTTTCATTTGCCTCAAGAATAATTCTAAAGTTTTAGAATGATAGTGGCTTTAAAAAAACTTGTGCCCACTCTTTTGTTGAACAATAAATTATTTCGAGAAAAAGTTAAAGCATAATGGTAAGAAATGCCATTGTTCAGCTTCTTAAAATTTTATTTCAACTGCGAAGTTTTGTGCCCGGGCGTTTCGGTTTCACTTTTGTTGAAACTTTTAGACAATAACAATACGAATTCGGTACTGAGTATTTAAGATGACTTTGTCTGTCCGCGGCTACGTTCGTGTGAAACTAAATCTTTTATTCAATATATAGGTATATAAAAAATTAAATTACCTTTTTTCTTTGTTGTAAGTACTAAGTTGTGTACTATTTTTAATTTTAATTTATATGATCTACGAATATAAAATCAATTCAAGTCAATTTATATATATACGGGTAATAATCATTCAACTGTGCTAAGATATCCGCAAAAAATAACAAGAGAGAAAAAATACAAATTTTTTAAATTTATTTCCATCAACTTTTTACCAAACAGATATCCCAAAAGGACTGAGCGTCGTAATTATTCTTTACAATTATTATTTACTTCCGGCTCTCCCACTCACAGGCTGATAGCCGCTATTCAGGCGTCTGTCTTCTGTGGGAGTGTGGTACTTCCCCGTACGAGCCGGCCCATTCATGCTGCAGCTAAAAAAGCATGCAGCAGGCTCGTACCACTACAAAAATATCATCAAACTAGGAAGAAAAAATACATTTTATCAAAGTCAAGTCCACCACTCTATAATGCATCGAACAATGCAACCAGAGGCCATTCAGAATAATCCCTGCCGTAATTACAGTGGGATTTATCCCACACATTAATACGAAATACGAGTTTTGGAGATCAGACGCCAAGAACGATTGATAGTTTTCGTCCTGGTTCCGTAAGGATTTTTTTGGAGCTACGTAATCTGCAATACCTTAGTAAACTTTTTGCTATTGTTTCTATTGCACTATTGATATTAAATGGCTAGACGTAATCAGGTTGTTTATTTTTGTGGTAGATGTATATGATCAGATTTTTAATTTCCTTGGCTCCAGTGTTGTCTTCAAATGGTAAGTAATATCTAAAAGGTATCTTGTTTATTTAATTTAGTATTATTAAAGTTATATATAGTACTAGATGTTTCATACATCATTCCTAAATTGCGAACTCTTATGCGCTTATTGCTCTACAATATAAAAAAATCATATAAAAAAGCTGACATGGTTTTATCAGTTACGCCATACAAGTCCTTCCAATAGAAATGAACCAACTGAGTCGACACTCAGAGACAGAATAAAAAAATATGTTTTTTTTTTAAGTAATTTTAACCAGGTGAATAGGCATGATGAGAATTTGTCGCCGAAGCTTATGGACGTTTGCAACACGCGCTTTGCAACTGTCAATAAAATAGACATAGGCATATATAATTACAAATGTGTTAAACAGAAAATTTCATGTATTTAAAAAGATACATACTATATAAATAAAAAGACAACTGCATAAATAAAATAACTACTCTGTATTTAACTAGACGTAAGCATATGTTTACAATATTATGCAGTTCATATCACCACGGGCCCCTAATATAAGAAAAAAAAAATCAAAATATGCGTAATATCAAAAATCTGTTCACCCTTCGTTATGAAATTATGGTAATGTGGTTATTTTTGCTATTTCTCTATGACCTTTGACACAAAGATTTAAGGTTCAAAATAAGTTTTGTTCCGTCAAAAGGGGCAATACCGTTATGGTTCGTTCATAAAGAGATTATTATAAGTTTTTTCTCTCGTAGTCTCTCATTGTCAGTAATGTTTGTATTAGTATTATATGACGGCTTATTGTGTGGGGTGAAGTTTAATAAAAAACATTAATATTGCTTGGGAGTTTACTGGGAAAATAAACGAAAAAACGCGTTTATTAATTGTAATATTTTATTTATTTACAAACGCCTATTATTATTACACATTATGTATGAAAATAGAAAATATTGATAAAACTCTTATTTTGATTTTATTTATATATTTTTGAGGACTTGAGTGAGCAAAGCAAACTTTCAGTATTCCACAATCAGTATTTTTTTATTGTATACTTTACAGAAAACTATTCCCTCTTTAGATTTGGGAATTAGCACATTAATTTAAAATGTGTTATGCATATCTTTACAAAAAAACTTATAAAAGGAAAAATTTGTAAGCCCATTAAAATAGGTAAAATTGTATTAGACGTGGTTGGTAACCAAACAGTATCTAACAAAGTCAAAGCCAAGCCAAAGTAGAAATATTTTCATTAAAATCTAGCACTTTTAATCTTCACTTCTAGTCGATTTGGTTAATGTTAATTTCATTGATGTCAATTATATACTTATTAATAATTTTACTACTATTTCCAAAGCGCAAATGGAGAAGAAGTAGTGAAATATACTACATTGCATTGGAATAAATTACATCCCATTAGTTTCCTTAATATATTTATTTACGGCAACAGAGTAGCACGTAATGAAAGTTGTCATACATATAAATAAGGAAGGATCGACTGATTCAGAATAATATTAAGTCTCTTCAAATCTGTCTAAATTAAGCAACAAAATATCTTGGAGATAATGGAAAAAATGGCCTACATGTTTATCTAACAAAATACTCAAATATAGATCTTCAATTTTGCGAAATCTACATTAAACCTTAGTTATTTTGTCATAGATGATATACAAAAGTTTCACTACAAAAGTATGGCGTTACAATTTAGTCATTCAAAGTCTACACACTGTTCGGAGCTCAACACTGCATTATCGCCGCGACTGCAAAATCCCGGTAATCACAAATAAAATCCCGTAAATTCAGTGCAATCCCGGTCTGACGGGATTTAATCCAGGAGAAGCTAATCCCGCAGATCGATATGACTGGTCGCATTGACCAACGAGGATTTGTGTGGAACGCTCTCGTGTTATGAATGTATTGATTCGATTCATTTATGATGTATATACATATCTGATATTAATATGACTAAGCAGACAAACAGCTGGGAAGTGATTACCGTAGCCTAGAATGTAACATAAAAGAG
>JADGIL010020464.1:0-11723 GCA_020352625.1 Cactoblastis cactorum | reverse complement strand
GTAAACTTAAGAAATAATTGTATTTAATAAATTACGAATGGAATCAAACGTACAACCCGTAAGTGGAAGACAATTGTATTTTGTATGCACCTCAGATTAAATGGAATAGGAGTAAAAAATTTTTATGAGTAGTATTATGTAACTACATTTTTGAAATTCTGTTTTATAAGGAAAATTAAAATAAACTTGAGCAAGATAGCTCGAGGACCGAACTTGTGCCCTTTAGACGCAACTGACTAGCATTCGTCAATTTCTTCCGCAACGCTTTATTAAACTCGGAGCCAATTATTGCTCTAAAGCAGTATTTTCTAGGCAAGCTATGTTACTGGCGATGATTACCCAGCTGGATTGCAAGAAGCTGGAATTAATATTCCTACTGTTTATTACAAAAACGAGGGAATTTATTATCAGTAAATGGCACATAGTCCACATAACTGATAGGGCCGAAAGGTAGGTTTTTTTATGAAAGAGGGAGNNATAGACACCTGCAACGCCCGGCGGGTCAAAGAACCGTTGCCGGCCTTTAAAAAGATCCCTCTTCCTTGGGCCTCCGGCTCTCCTATTCACCGGACGGAGCATAACGGCTGATAGCCGCCATTCAAACGTCGGTCTTTTGTGGGAGTGCGACACTGCCCCGGACGAGCCGGCGCATTCATGCTGCAGGCTAAAATAGCATGCAGCAGGCTCATACCATTACGCAGATCCCATAATATATAACCCATAATACAAGTTTCGAACTTAGTTTGGGGCTAACTCAATCTATTTAAATAGTCCCTATTTTATATTATATTTATTTTGGTTTGTCTTTCTGTATGGCTATATGTTTGCACGCGAACCACAAAAAACTACTGGACGGAATTTGATGAGGTTTTCACAGTTGTATTGTAGAAGTTTTAGCTTAAAATATAGTGTAGGTTTCACCTTGATACGCAGCTTAGGACGTGGGATATTGACAATAGTAGTTACGCGGACGACGTCGTGGACATAAGCTAGCAAGATAATAAATACAGAAAGATTGATAGAGCTTACGACAATAGTGAG
Source organism: Cactoblastis cactorum (assembly GCA_020352625.1). Lineage (NCBI taxonomy): Eukaryota > Metazoa > Arthropoda > Insecta > Lepidoptera > Pyralidae > Cactoblastis > Cactoblastis cactorum. Next base: position 10,682 of record JADGIL010020464.1, on the reverse strand, counting down.
CCGACAAAAGCTGGTACGAGCTGTCTCATACAAGTTGGTGTTATCTAAATGTTATCAAACCCAAGTCTTATTACAAAAAGGTCATATTATTCACATTGTTCGAAATAATGTGATCATTTGTAATCAGAGCGCTACCGTTTCTTTAGTATGTCCAAAATATTGTACTTTATCTTACCTTATACGTGGAGCAATTACAAAGAACATGTTTGCAATTGACTTGAATTAACTTAGGTTATATAAATTGATTTTCGTTACCAAAATACCTTTAAATTTCGTGACTAAGACTTTCATCCATGAAAAATATATACATATGTATATAAAACCTTCTAGCATGATAGGGACCAAAAATGATGAGAATCTTTTGGTGTTTATTCTTAGCTGTGGTTTCGAAATGCTACTAGTTTGTAAATTAGCAATTACTTGTTTTAAATACTTACAAGTAAGAGTGCTTTGTTTTTTGTATAATCAGAAATCTATCATTATTATTCGGGGGTTTTGTTATTATAGAAAAAAAAAATGCAATGACTTGTATACGTAAGATTATAATTTATAATTTGATTGCAAAGCAATCGTAGAAGTAATAAGAAGTTTCATTTTCTAAACTATAAACTAGTTTCTTACTTCTTAAAATAAAGTTAATATGCATTGATCACTTATTTCTCAAGATAACGTTTAAACAAGTTATGCTTACTGTCGCATAATAGTAATGCATATATTGAAAAGATCGATACAAATATGTATATTTGTTCGATCTAAAAACGACAACTCGGAAACATTTGGTTCAATAAATATTGAAGCCTGTGGAAGTCAGTTTGCAAGGAACCTTGTAATAATTAAAGATAAACAAAGAAGTTATATTCGGCATAATCGCAAATCCTTTTTCTTTGAGATTTGATTATAATTTAAATAATAAAGGTCTGTTGAATTTAAGATTTAGCTTATCTTATTCTCTTATTTAACAATTTTATAATGTACATATAAGTTCATTACGAAATAATAGAGTTCTACTTGTTTTTAACCCCCGATCCAAAAGAGGGGTGTTATAAGTTTGACCTGTGTGTGTGTGATTCATTCTGTCTATGGCATAACAGCTCCCGAACGGATGAACCGATTTAGATAATTATTTTTTTTTTTAGAAAAATGACCTAATCCGGAATGTTCTTAGCTATGCTATATATTTTCAATTTAATTACTTGTAGTCAATTATTTCAATAGTTTTTCTCAGAGCAATTTAATTTTAAAATCCATCTGGCAGCGCAGAGCTTCTACATATATGGCATCAAACATACTACTACATGCAATAACTTATAACGTTTTCATTATTCGTTTTATGACAGATCATTGTTAGAAAAAGCGTAGGCGGTGTGATCATTCCGAGCTCTCCGACTATAATGGGCAGTTAGAATTTGACAATCATTACCAACTGTCATATTATCATACAATGAGCACCCGTGTTAAGAAGGTTATAGTCAAAGAGACTGGAACCAAATTTAAACTTTAAAGTGACATGATAATTAATAAAATCATAATATTTGATTTACAAGTTGAAAGTAAACTTTCTAATTATATTTTTCTTTACGAGACAATGATACGGCCTAACTGGGTTATATTTAGAAAATTTACTTATTTTATGACAATTCATGTCGTGTAATTTTTTCAGATTAATTCAGTAAACGATGTTTCTTAAATATTTTCACGAATAAATTAATTCTTAGAGCTTATATAACAAGTTTTATTTGAGATAATACAAGTGATAATCCATATATCTTTAGTAGTTATTATGAAAACTTGAAAAAACATGTTAGAAAAATTCAAAAATGTTTTTTTTATTGAAATATCTTCGAGGCCTGTTAGCGGCACTCGGAATATTCATATGAATAAATGATACAGATATTGTTAGATATAATACAATATATGTATTATGTATATTCATATTATATTTTATTGGATATGAAGTATTTAAATTTGCATGTCATTATTTTTTCAACCAGAGCGTAAAGTGGTAACAAAAGTCAAAACCCATCAGAGCATTTAGATTTGAATAAAATAGTTTAGATGGTAATAAGTAAATTACCGGATATAAATTTTACGATTGAAATAGTTGATATCAGGATTAACCGCAATAACATAACATATCTGTACATTATCAAAGTATGCATTACAAATAAAATAATAATAATGAAAGCTATATTTAAAATATTGTCTCTTATTTTCAGTGTTTGTTAGTTCTATTTTTTAATTCATTTGTAATAACCGCTGTCGCTTTTAATCATATAAACTCTGTGTTTATTTATGGAGTGCAATGCCATTTTGTATAAGCACAGATTATATAATACTATACTTGTAGTATAGTGGCCATTTAGGAAACTGCGGATCTTGAAAGGTTCGTAAAATAACTTAAAAGAACCATTTCGTAACTCAAAAACTTATCTGGTCACTAGCTCTTATACTAAAAATTATTTATGTTTCGGATCCCAGCTATAATTCGATTAAAAAGTCAGTGTCTTTGTTGTATATAAGTGATCTTGATGGTATTTGGCCGTGGCCTTCTGTGTTTGGAACTCATTACGACATCCATTGAACGGGATATCCGATATAGGCAGATACATTTTGCATGGCGAAAAATCCGAGTGTGTAGTGTTATTTTTTATGTTGATATGCTAGTTATTGGAAAATGAATCATTTATGTAAATTTATTTATATTTTCCAAAAATTTGATATAAATAATTAAGTGTATTCGAATGCAATGTATTTTGTTTTATGAATAAATCGAATCGAGATTATGAAATAATGGATCATCGTAGTCGCGCCCAGTTCTGTAATCTTATACATGTCTCAAGTGCTACACCTGAGGCATGTATAAGGCTACAGATTTAATTTTTCCTCATAATTAATAAATAAAAACATATAATGTTCTTAACTAACAATATTATCAGATAAAAAGCTTGTCTTTTTTATTAATCCAACATTTTGTGTGAAAAATTGTTTAGCTCACTCGTGGATGTCTCAGCAAACAGTAAAAAAAAAATTTGATTCATTTTACTATTTAAAACAATATTCGCAAATTAGAAATTTTCATCTTAAACAAGATTAATATAAATATGTAGTAGACAGTACAATTGTGATGAGGTATATCTGACATGGTATTGTAAGAAAAAGTAGTAAGGACCTTGTTAAAATCAAAATATTTATTCAGAAATTAAATCTTCACAGGCACTTTTTCATGTCACCAATTAATAAACATTTAAATCTCAATCAAGCTATAAACTACCAGCATTTCGGAAAGACCACTGCTGTTATGAATATATAGTGCTATCGTTTGTACTACAATAAAAATTTTCAGTATCGGTCTGATGATAACGGCCCAGTAATTTGTAATTCAAAATTTAAAAAAAGTACATAATTCTAGTTTTTTTTTACACATCTGTATTTTAAGGTAATAAGGTTGAAAGTTCAATCAATTTCAATAGTTGATTAATGTCCTTATTTTAAGGTAATAGGGTTGAAAGTTCAATAGTAGTTGATTAATATGCTTTTAATCGTACTTAACTGATTTTTGATTCCAGTTATCCATCTCACAAGACATTAAGCCACGTTAAGACTCATAAATCGTAGGCCTCTACTTTACACCGAGCTAATGGCGAAAATAATTCATTTTTGCGGCTGTTTTATTCTGCCCACAGCTGGCCAAGATTACAGATTACGTCACGAGATGTCGCGGAGGCTGACACCTTTCCGTGTAATTGCCGTATAAATCAACGGCGCGGTGATGTCAAGCGCAGGTCAAGAGGTGTATTTACTTGTAACACACCCAGGCCAGTCATTACCCACCAGTTAAATAAGACCTTGGGTAGATTTTCGCAGATTACGTAGACTCAATTCATCTATGTATAAAGATGTATTGCACAACCAAAAAGACTGTACCAAAAATTATGTGGTTTTATAAAAAAAATATATTAAACATGGCCGTGTTTGTTTGACTGGAAGTTCGGTAGGAGTAAAGTTAATTGACAGCCGCAGCAGGGGGCGACATAGCCTCGGTACGTTTGCTCAGTCGTGTGATGTGTAATTATTTTGTGGCCAGCGAGATTTCATGTAGTTATTAAGTTAGTTTTTACTTGTAACGAACTGATTGACTACCTTTGAAATATGTCTAAAAGCTAGTTTCCATGGAATCATACTATGCTTTTGTTTAAGAAACGTTTTACGAAGGCCTTTAGTCTCGCTAAAACACGAAAATAGCTGCAGAGAATTATTTCCGGGCCGGCAACGCTCCTGTGACCCCCCGGGTGTTGCGGGTGTCTATGGGCGGCGGTGATTACTTAACATCACGTGACCCGCCTGCTCGTTTGCCTCCCTCAGCCATAAAAAAAAAAAATTACCTCGCTCAATACTATTGTCAATATCTCGGGTTCTAAACGGTGTATACACAAAAAAAAAAAAAACTATATTTAAGTCAGACCTTCTACAATACAAATGTGAATACTGCATCATTTCGTTCAGTAGATTTTGCATGATGCGCGTACAAATATCCGAAGACAGACAGAAAGACAGAAAAATATCTATTAAAAATCGTTTCGGCGTCTATTGGCCGAATAAAACCTCATAATGTTCTATTTACAGACATAATCCAATTACAGTTTTATTATATGTAAAGACTAGCTAATGCCCGCGAATCCGTCCGACCTAGGATACTATATCTTGTCAGCTCCTTGCTTAATTACAATAAATTATATCCCTTAGGAACCGTACATTTTTACGGGATAAAAAGTAGTCTATATTTTAATCTAGGTTATAGCCCATCGCCGTGCCTTTCGTCCAGATCTGTTCGGTAGTTTTTGTGTGATGTGCGTACAAACATACAGGGCGGACAAAAATTCTAAATACAAAAGTTTTGGCTTCTATAGATCCTATTAAGAGCCCCTATACATATATGTTTTTCTTAAATATCTCCCATGTACAAACATAGCTCATTTACAATTTTATTCTATTTATAGATAAGGCTTTGTTACTGGTCATGCGCAGCGCATCAATGAACATAAATAAATATAAATCGTGACTTTACGGATCGTTGCATTACATATTAGGGCTTCGCATTGAGGATAACTATCGTATCGTAGTTAGCTCCGTGATTTTAACCAGTGGTTAAGTATTATTACCGCCGTGAATGAAGCTGTATTCTGAAGATTAACTGACGGCTGATCACGATGACGATGCTCGTTGAATGGAGCAAGGACTTTTTTAATGTGGATCAGTCTTGTGTCAGTTTGAATGGCATATGTTCAAATTAAGTAGTACCACACTTCCAGAAGACCGACGCCTGAATGGCGACTATCAGCCGTCATGCTCCGTCCGGTGAGTGGGAAAGCCGGAGGCCCTACTTCCCCGCCCTCCCCATTTGGGGATGGCTTTTAAAAGGCCGGCAACGGTGACCCAGCGGGTGTTGCAGGTGTCTATGGGTGATCATTTCAGATCACGTGACCCGCCTGCTCGTTTGCCTCCCTCTTTCATTAAAAAAATTTTATGGATCCCATCTTACGCAGTAGTAAAGTCTGAAGGTTATTACTGACTTATGGTCATTATCATCGACCAAATATAAGTATAAAACTATTAGTAGACTTGTTAGTTGATTGAGTATAGTTGATATGATCATTGTTATTTAGTAATGTCAGAAGGAAAAAAAATGTTATCTTAATAAGTGTAAGACACTCGACAAACAAGAAATTACTTTTATATGTATTAACTTTTTTACTTTTTATTACTAGGTTTAAACCAAGTTTTGATCCGGTTTTAAAATATAATTAAGTACCATTAATTAATGTTAAATAGGTCAGTGTTACACTACCTATGAAAAATAAAACATTTTTGTAAATCTAATGACATTTTTTAAATCGATGATTACATAGAAAATTAGCCTATTACTATTCAAACGTCAGTCATAAAAAGCTTTCGTAGAAGAACGGCGTTCGCGTGAATTCGTAATTACAAAGGAACGAACTCGAGGTATGCTGTTGGCAAATTGATTAAATTGCGATGCCGAGCCAAGGAAAGGAAAGGCTCGGCCGTTGACCCTCGAAGACAGATAGACTATTGTTTACGAAATACTTTCATTGGAGACTCTTCCTACTTTTAAAATAAACAAAAGACACGCCGCAACTAGGCGAGTGGCGCTACTGAAGGTCGTAAGTAATGTTTCCGCGTCAGTATATCTTATGTATAACCACACACAATAATAGCATCATCTTTGAAGAATAAAAGATATTGTGTGAGGTTGATTCGAACGTGGTGAAATTCACATTGCGTGTCTTGGATTCATTTGTTGTGGTAAATTTGCTTTTGATCGTTACTTGTTGGTGATAATTGACGAGATTAGAGCGATTTCTGCCTTTCTTTTTAATGCAAAGGTGACAAATTAGTTTCATATATTAATTAGTAGACAGAACCAAGAGTTGCGTGACTCGAAGGCTACGCTTTGCAATATGGTGGGCTTTTTGGTGGAATGGAGATTCACAATTAATTAGTTTCAAGTGGGCTTAATACAAATAAATTTTAAACTAGTGAACAATTAATAATAGGGCTCCCCTAATTATTCTATTTCCTTCGAGAATAACTGATTCTAGATGAAAATAATCTACGTACTGTATTGATATTTGGATCATAACTGATTCTCGAAGAATCTACGTATTTTCTGATAAGAATACGTTTCGACTAGGATTCAATTTTGCGCTGTAAAAATGCAATGCAAAAGTACAAGCTCATTTCTATGCTCCAATTCAACAATATAAAGCACCATATTGGCTTCAGATTAATGAATATTGTCTCACAGTATGTACAATAATGATAAACCCCATTTTTGTGAACCCCCGGGTTTTACAGATATCTGTGAGCGGCGATAATCATTTAATATCACGTGACTTGAGGGCTCGTTTCCCTCTTTCATAAAAAATAGCTACATATTGGACAATGTTTGCGTTTTCATACCTATAAACACCACGAACTGATTCGCAAAAGGCATTACTTTATTTGCGCCAGCATTATGATTAGCTTTCGGAACCGGTTTTCCGAAGCTCAGCTGCCCGATCTCTTCGATGACAGATGAGGAAGCAATACGAATGACGCTCTATAGTATATAGAGCAATTTGTCTATGATTATATCGTTCTAATTACCAAGGCAATGCTCATGGTTATTCTTTATTGATATTTTGTCGTTATTAAACTGTGTGGGAAACAGAGATGTTGCCATAACAAATTGTAAATAATATTTTGTTGGCGACGACAATCGTGGACCGGGTCGTATTGCTCCCTCTGATATGGCTGAGCTTTGCGATGGTAGACCCATGCATCAACTCGTGAACGGATGCTGCCAGGGCGTACTGGTCTGCTCGATTCCCACAAATTTAATTCCTTTATTATATAATATTCATTTTTTATATTGTGGTCACTCGATCACAATGATTACTTATTGTTGTGGCGACATCTACCTGCGCCACAAGATAAAGGATTTATCGTCAATGATCCTAAACCGCGCAAGCAGAGTGTTTCCTGAGATTGGACGTATATATACAACCTCCGACATGAGTCTGTCGGAGCCGCGGTTCCCCAGGCAACATCCGGCCTGGTGGGAAGATCTTCCCTTTGTGGCGGTCGAGCATCATCACCCCGCTCCCGCTACATTGTGATCGAGTGAGTATTGTTGATTTATTTTATAAAACACAAGCTAACTTTGCGGAATTCCCCCGTGTTGTTCTGTAAAAATAAGTCACTCCTAAAATAGTTGCTCTCTAATTATAGAAGATAGATAGCCGTTAGTTTTGAATTCTTATTATTTAATAAAAGAGAGAGGCAAACGAGCAGGCGGGTCACGTGATGTTAAGTGATCACGGCCACCCAAAGACACCTGCAATACAAGGGGAGTCACAGAAGCATTGCCGGCCCTTGAGGAGTTAATAAGCCCCTTTCTTGAAGGTTCCGATGTCGTATTGGTCCGGAAATACCGCTGCAGTCGGTTTTCTTTTGGATATAATATCAGACATATAGACATGCTTTTTATTAGTGTAGACGATAAATGATTTACTACAGACACAACTAAAATAGGAAGGTGCTATAAGGCAAGAATGATACACAATACAAAGAATGATAACGACGTTGTTGGCGTACTGGTAAACTGCTTGCCACTGTACCAATTGATCCCGAGTTTGAATGTCGGTCCTGTCATGATGACTAATAAACTGGCTCTGATTGGCTATTATATGTATATATATGTATTTATTATAAAATGTAGTATCGTTGAAACAGGGTTCATGGGGCAAAGCTCTAATAGANNCAAATGCGCTGGTCTGATGACATAAAGAGAACAGCAGGAGTAAAGTGGATAGAAGTGGCTCAAGATCGAGTAAAGTGGCATAATTTGAAGGAGGCCTACACCCAAGCGGTTGAAAGAGGCTGAAAAGAAGAGAAAAGTAATATCGTTGAATTCGTATCCCATAATAAGTTACGAACTTGGTTTGGATTTAAGTAGTGTGATTTGTCATTATATATTTATATAGCATAAGGCAGATGTAGTAAACAGTCGCTATAACACATTTACAATGTTCAGAAGATTGTGAAAACTATACGTTGCGAATTTATGTGAAATTCAACGATTACAATTTATGTGTATTTAGAAATAGTTGCGCCAAGTAAATAATAATTTACACCGTCTTGCTTATATTGATTGAAACACTTATTTATTATTTTACGATTATATTGGTAATAACTTTATTTTACAAGCTTTTATTTAGCTTGCAATATATGTATGTATGTCTTTTCGGCTGGAATCTTGCAACTCGATTTTGAAGCATTTATCCTCAACCGATTTAGCTGAGATTTTGTATACATAAACATACTTTGTTTGTATGACAATGCATACTTAGCTAGGTTACCTCATTTTGAATATAACATGGCGGATCCATTCTAAGAGCTTGTTATAAAAAAAATACTTTAAATTTATTTAAGTGTTAAAATACCATCATTTCGAATTAATGTTATAATACCTACAAAATTTATTCTTGACTAACTTAAGCATCTATGCTGGTCGGAAATAAAATAAAATATGGCAAATGCTTCTCTTTCCATGTAGATTGTAAAAGTCAGTCAAGAGAAAGGGTTACGATAGGCGATTCAATAAAATAACAGTTACAAGGAGATTATAATCTTATCTACCTGCAACACACGCGGGGTTACAAAGCGTTGCCGGCCTATAAATTACCTCCGCCCTGCCCATTTGGGAAGGGCGGAGAAGTTGGGCCCCTGGCTCTCTCATTCACCAGACGGATCATGGCTGCTGATAACCGCCATTCAGGCGTCAGTCTTCTGTGGTTTGTTATAGATAATGGTACGGAACCCTTCAAGCGCGAGTCCGACTCGCACTTGACCGATTTTTGTGATAGTTATGAAACAAAGTAAATCTTTCATTAATCCAATCATCTATTTAGTCAGATGAAATGAAACACATTGCTCATTGCTACTACTCGTATTGCGAGGTAGACACAGTCGATGAAAACAGTTATTTAACAGTTTATTGTATATTATTTTATTATCTATAGATCTAGATGAATTTTGGCACAGCGATGGACTATGACCTAGATTAAAAGATAGGCTACTTTTTATCCCGGAAAAATGTGCGGTTCCCGAGGGATATAATTTATTGTAACCGAGCAAGGGACTGACCAGATTTTACAGTATCCATTAGTCGGACGAAGTCGCGGGCATTAGCTAGTTTATTAAGATAAACATTAAAAATATGTCTTTTTTATTACATAAGCTTAAACTAGTGTATTACACGGCTAACTCACGTTAATTTTAGTCGGTAACGCCGACGACCGTTTCGACCTATTCAGAAGGCCATCTTCAGGGCGAGTACTAGGAATATCGCGGCGCGGTTGTTCCTTGGGCACTTAAACTTAAGCTTAAACTGACACAATTCAGTGTACATAAAATATATTGATCGGATTTTTGTGATAGTTTTGAAACAAAGTATAGAATGATAAACAAACAAAGAAAATCTTTCATTAATTCAATCATTGATGAAGTCAGACGAAATGAAACACATTGCTCATTGTTACGTATTGCGAGGTAGACACAGTCGATGAAAGCAGTTTATTTATTGTATATTGTTTTATTATCTTCAGTCTATGAGTGGCATTGTTAGTTATTATTTATTTAGAAAAATGATTAATGTCAGATTGTATACAGGTAACAATTATAACATAAACCGAGGCCCTGTTGAAGAAAGTTAGTTTGCGTATGAAAAAAATAAATGTATTTGAATACGGATGAGATTAATGGTATAAAATATTTTAAGGATATTGGAAAATAAATATCCGTAAAGTTTTATCAATATTAGTAACATTGATAATAATTATATCACATCAAATGAACTGATGCGGGATAACCCGGGGTTGATGTATTTAATGGCAATTTTTCTGCATATAAAAGACTTGTGTCAGACATATTTGGACCCTGACTAATGTATAGATTTCACTCATATTTATTTAAACCAATTTGCTAATTTTGTATAAAGTAAGTAGTACAATTTAACCTTAATACGGTAAAATGTTTCATGCTGTGTACACTACTTGTGGACCACCAGGCTAGTTTAATTGTGTAAGATTCATGTTATTTCGAACTTTTGGTGTCGGGGA
>JADGIL010020447.1:362-12274 GCA_020352625.1 Cactoblastis cactorum | reverse complement strand
CTGGAATAAAAAATAGGCTATTGTTTATCCCGAAAAAATGTACGGTTCCTGAGGGGTTTAATTTATTGTAGTAGTACTAAGTAATCTACGCGAACGAAGTCGCGGGAATTAGCTAGTTTTTAATAAAACATTAACATTGATGTTGTGTATATAATTTTACTATAAGTTTCTTCACTGCTATAGTCCATACAAAATACTAGAACAGCAGTTGGTTAAAGAATAATAATAAATTAATTAAATTAAATAATGTATATAAAAATATCATTGAATTTTGCTTTCATGGAAACTCTCTCTTAATAAACGTTTCAACGTATTTCATTAGTTCATTCATTACGAGGCTCACAAAATACAGCAGAATCCATTGGCACGTTCAACCCCTTTCCGCCAAATGACTACAGCCAAATTGCGAACGGAACAAAGCGCTTCGCAACAAAAGCCGGGAACGACAGGGTAACTCACGCAGATTTACTGCATAGATACTTCAATTTCCAAGGTACATCGTACACCCATAGATAAGGTTCTATAGATAAGTTCATTTATCTTTGCTGAAATCTTTACGGAGAGATTATATGTTGATTTGATTTTAATATATAAAATTTATGAGTAAAAACATTTTTGATTTTTTTTTGTTATATCACTCTACTCCTAGGACACGATGTACTCGTATCTATCATCAGCTAATTGATGAATTACAATTTCGAAACAGTATTCAGTATAAGATAAAAAAGACACTGTTTATTAATAAGTTTTAAAAGAAAATTTAACATGAAACTGAAAGCAGACTTTTTGAGTTGAATTGCGAGGAGCGATTAAAATACTTTGAAAAAAAGTGAATTACTCAGGTCTTTTAAAAGTAATTTCAGACAAAATGAGTCAATTTTTTTGTTTCTGTGTTTCATTGTCCTCGCTCGTTCAAAGCCAATTGAGGATCAAAAAATATGCACACAGATGTTATAAGTTTAATTTTAAATGCTAGAACAAAACGCCTGAGCTTTTAGCTGCAGCGTTTAAAATAAAAGTCAAAAACTCGAGGCATAAAGAATACAAACTGACCCAATCGCCACGTCCACGGTTCCATTCAGCCAAATGACTCCGCCTGAATTGCCAGTAAGCCGAGCGATTAAACCACGATCGTTCCTATCGGTGAAACGCGTAAAAATTTGTCACGCAAATTTGAACAATCCTAAAATTGATTTATATAATACCTAGCATCTCTTGGTACATTTAACCACTGGTATGAGTATATAGTATATGAGTAATTTACTTGTATCCCACAAGTAAATTACTCAATAATTTTGTACAATTGTGGTATGAATTAAAAAGTAACCAGTAATATTAGTTATTTTGGATAAAACAATTTAAAAGCAATCAATATTTAGTGCTAGTTCAAAAGAATGAGTAGAAACTTCTTCATTGTTTATCCCTCCCTCTTACATAAAAAAAAATTATATAAGAGGGAGGAAAACGAGCAGGCAGGTCACGTGATGTTAAGTGATCACCGCCGCCCAACGACAACTGCAGCACCCGTGGGGTTACAAAAGCGTTGCCGGCCTTTAAAAAACTACGCCTTCCCTAAATGTAGAAGGCGGGGAAGTAGGGCCTCCGGCTCACCCACTCATCGGACAGAGCATAGCGGCTGATAGTCGCCATTCAGGCGTCTGTATTCTGTGGGAGTGTCGGTATTCTGTGTCGGTATTCTGTGGAATGGGAGCCCATTCATGCTGCAGGCTAAAAAAGCATGAATGGGCCGGTACCACTACCAGCTACTACGATTAATCGATCGACTAAAACGACTAACAAAAAAAATATTCAAATCGGTTCAGCCGTTTGGGAGCTATGATCCACAGACAGAAAGACACACACGCCTACATGTCAAACGTAAAAATCCCTCCTTTTTGCGTCTTGGGTTAAAAATCATACTCAATGTCCAAGCCCTAGAAGGTTAAATAATCACAACCAAATTGCCAGTATAACGGAGCTATTAGGAACTATGCAACTTTGGAACAAAAGCTCAAGTAATAGTTAGTTTCAAAAGCTTTTAACTGGTATTCCGAAAGTACATATGTACCTATAGCCTTATTTACACTTACAAAGTAAACGGTAATATAGTAGTACAGTAGAGAAAAATTTTTTTCTATGAAATTGCGAGGCAAACGAGTATGTCACGTGATGTTAAGTGATCATCGCTGCCCATAGACACCTGCAACACCTGGAGGCCTTTGAGGGATTTATACGCTCTCTTCTTGATTTTTTTCTTTATGAATATTAAAATCTTTTTAACGTTGTATTTACCTACAGTTTTATTTTCACCCGACTGCGGCAGAAGGAGGGTTATTATATTATTTAACCGACACAAAAAAATTTGGGTATATATATATTCAATATAAACTTCAAACGTAAATTAGTTTCGACTAAATAAATTAGTCAGAATTATGAGATATTTTCATGAACTCCTATATGGAATCTGGCGAACAAATATCAATTTAAAAATTTTGGTACGGAACTCTTCGCATGTATGTTCGACTCGTACTTGGCTGTTTATCGCTAGTTGGTATTCTACGTTGGTCTGATTACTAATCACTCAATTTGATACCTGCATGCAAGTAAAACCGTTAACGAAAAAAAAAAAAACAATCAATATTCTTTGGTATAAAGTAAAATGAAATAACACAAGCCAAGAGACAAAACTAGAACTCATCTTCTCAAAACTGCCCGTCTAACCATCAATTCCGCTATACTAGGTATTATTTATCCGGTGGTATTAAACGACTGCAAGCAAAATTGTGGGGTAAAAGCCCCAATTGTGGTGCGGCTTCGCAACAAAAGCGATGAATGTTACTCACGCGAGTTTCATCGGTATTCTACAGACGCTGAATTTTTGATTACATACTCCTATGAATATGGATTATGTTAAAATTACATATTCGGGTATTGTGTTCGAAGGATAATAGTATTTTATCGCAAAAACTAAAAAAAACAATGTATTAGTTGTTTTTACAGACAGTATCACTTCGTTACCCGTTACGGGATAGACTGAGCTAAGAGTCGAGAGACTCGAAGTCAAAATGGTTTTTTACTTTGCACAAAATTTTGTAAAATGAAACACTCCACGTATTTTATTTTTTCTTTTTTAAGAAAACTCATAACTTCTTTTTTTTTTTAACAGACTACTATATTTCCTTTTAAAAATAAATACCAAATTCTCAATTTATTACAAAACGCTGACTAGTATTTTATTTTCAAAAAAGTGCCATATCGTATTTGAATTTCCTAAAAAAGCAAATAAAAATAGAAAGAAAGGTGGGCAATATATCTTTGTTCATTTGCTAATGCGTCGAAACACCAATACCTGTAGTGTACACCTGGTGACAATGGCACTAGCGAAATGATAGCATTAAAGGTACGTGCGCTGGGTTCCAATAGTTTATGAACTCAGTTTAAACAACCTACGCATATGTATACATGCAACCACAAAATATGCCTTAAATATTTCTTCATAAAGTCTAATTTACAACAGCGGATATGAACAGTCAATATTGACGATGCTATATAGGCATGCGAGTTATAGCGATCCATTATATCTTCACTTCATAGGCTTCACGTCTAGAGTAGCTTGAGTTGAGACTTGAGAGACAGGTGATTAAGGGACTAATCCATTCCTGTGCACGGCCGGCTGTTCCAATTTCACGTGATTTTTAGCGTGAAAATGGTGGCCGATATCTTCTTAATTATCGTGACTCGGTATTATGCCATTATAATTTTTTTTTTGTCAGAGGGAGNNAGGCAAACGAACAGGCGAGTCACGAGATGTTAAGTGATCACCGCCGCCCATAGACAACTGCAACACCCGCGGGGTTACAGAAGCGTTGCCGGCCTATAAAAAATTGAGGCCCAACTTCTCCGCCCTCCCCAAAGGGGGAGGGCAGAGTAGTTGGGCCTCCCTAAATGGGGATTATAAAAGTCAATCAGACTTGAAGCAGAGGTTCCTTATAGGCGAAAGGCAAACGACCTGTCACTATAATTGAATCCATTTCACCTATAAGCCCACCATTCGGCTAAGCGTGACCTTTCAAATCACGTGTAAGCGATAAAGACGTGATGTTGTATCTATATGACTTTGTTTCTTTTTTATTACAAATGTACGTATGTATTTTTAAAAGTAGGTACATTTTTCTTAGCAGCAATTGAACTGCGGTTTACACGCCGACAATATCGTAGGATTGAAATTTGAAATTCATTTCTCGGATTACGACTGATTCCTTGACGTAATCATACGTAATCGTGATAAGTCATATATTCAGTTGAATATCAATTTCAAGTTATAAATGGTCTGTCAATCACAGATAAAACGAAAATGACACGCCATTTACTCATGTGTTTATTTTTTATATTTTTGTAAAAATTGGCAGAAAAAACAACAACTTATGTTTTATCCTAATGCTCATGAAAAAATTAAGAACAACGGTCTCATAACAGTCATGGTTGATATTCAACTGGGTTTTGGGGTTATTTTCTAATCAAATATATTGCAGGTTCCTTTATTTTCAATTTACTGAAATGATCACTCTTAGCCAAGGACGTTCTCTTAGTATTAATAAGATAAACAAAATTCTTGAATAACAAAATGCTACGCAATTAATGTCTAATTTGACATAGCGGAGTGAGTCGGAGCGCAATATTGGGCTCTTTGTAAATTAGCACATATTGCCTTTATAATAAGCTCTACACAATAATAACCACTGGAATATTATAAGTGGTACTAAGAGAGTTTTCTGAGTATTGCTAATGGAAGAGAATATTTATGGCTAAGAAATTCTATTTACTACATTTTAATTTGTTATCTAAATTAGATGGGCATGGGCAGACAGGCTTTTTTCTTATTTTATTTGTTTAATAAATATTTCCTGATTATTTTACGATATTTTTTGGCAGGTTGTTCGTGCATCAGGTTCACGTCGACGTACGGCAAGCCGCGCGGTACGTTCAGTAGCCCCGACTACCCGCGCCCGTACCCTGCACGCCTCGACTGCCTGCTCTACACCTTCCTCGCCGCGCCGCATCAGATCGTCGAGCTTGTCTTCACCGACTTCAACGTCTACAAGGAGCATCTCGAGTGAGTAATTTCATTCTCTTATGCATATACATTTAGGTGAACAATTTTTTTTTCTTCTTAAACAACAATTGACAATTAAACCAGTCTGGAAACACAGAAAAAATATTGAAACTGCCTGATGGGTCTTATAGAAATCGTAAAATTCAAGCAGAAATATGGTAGTATCTTTCAATCAACATGAAAAAAATTAACGTACAACCAAAAATCAAGTGAACCAGTTTATGGTGAGTGTGAATCATCTTTTTTTTGTTAATTTCGTGAAGCTGTTATTAATGCCACCAACATCGATTGGTTTCATTAATCAATGATAAACTTGGTATTGACCTCTTTCCTATCCACCCTTTAAAAAGGATATACATCTGAAAATGATATTAATTATGGTACAAAAAGCCACACAATATTGTATTCGGACGCACTAGAAACGCAGTATTTTTCTTCAGATTTCTATAGCTGGGTGAATTTTAACTTGGCTAACACATTCCCGGTCTCATGAATAAGACATACTAACTAAGGACTCTTGGAGCGAGAATTTTCTATTCTCCAAGCGTATATTTCTGGAGATAAGTGAATCAATTGATAGCCCTTCGGTGTAGACGAGTCATATTGAATTTTTAGTACCGTCTTGTAGTTACGTAGTAGTTTATACGACTACTTGAAAGAGTAAATAAGATGACCCTAGACTTTTGAACTTAAATATGCAAGTGATTTGAAGCCTCTGATTGATAATAAAGCTTTCTAAACACGGGATGATTTTTCCTAGCTAAGAAACCATTTTTTTTTTATGTAATACTTCATTCATTTTCATATGTGAAATGTATGTTTGTTATTAAATTATAAAGATTTTTTTAT
Source organism: Cactoblastis cactorum (assembly GCA_020352625.1). Classification (NCBI taxonomy): domain Eukaryota; kingdom Metazoa; phylum Arthropoda; class Insecta; order Lepidoptera; family Pyralidae; genus Cactoblastis; species Cactoblastis cactorum. The sequence continues at coordinate 6,312 of JADGIL010020447.1, read as the reverse complement.
GTACTAACGAATTCATTGAATATATTTTTTTGATTGTTTCCTATTTCATACTACCTTCATATTTTCCATCATGTTAAATTTATATATAGTATGTATGTCAATATAATGCCATTCGTGTATCACCAATACTTTGTCTAATAATCTTTGTCCATACTAATATTATAATGCGAAAGTCTGTTTATCTGTCTATTCTGCTTTCACTGCTAAACCGCTGGGCCGATTTAAATGAAATTTGGTATGCATATAATTAAAAACCCGCGTTCAAATATATTCAACTTTATTTTTCAAAAATCTACCCAATATACTTAAATGGGGCAAGTAAAAGTTTTATGAAAATCATCTCTTCCACTTTCATGGCTAAACTACTGAATTGTTCCATGCTGACGAAGTTGCGGGTACACAGCTGGTTAAAAGAAAAAACAAATAAATAATCGTTGTTATCTGTTAACACTCTAACTGAAATGCGACGAATCCTAAAATTCTATTAACATTTCCGTTACATTTCCCGGCAATAAACAGAACATGTAAATGTTTATAGCGAGCAGCGAGCAAAGGAGAGCAATAAATGTTTTTAGAATCCCTGAATAAGCTATTTGAGCGTGGTCGTATAGTGTTATATAGCGTTTATGTCAAATTTGTCTTTTGTATTAGGTGAATATTCGTTACAGTACTAAATATTTCAACGAGAAGGCAACAAATTAAATTGTTCAAGTATTTTTTTAGAAATAGTAAAGTAAAAGTATGTGAACAAAAAATGATTCCTGAAACTCTGATTTCGATATGAACGTTAAGTTTTGTGAAATTAATATAATAATTCAATCTAATTTCTTTATCAAGGCATATATTGTATTAATAACACGTTAAACAAAATAAATATTGTGTTCAATAGCTGAAAGTAACTACGATAAAAAAAATATATAAGAAAGTCTACAAGATATCCACAGTTCGATAAAATAGTTACAATACTTCAGACTCAATCACAATTTGAGATTCTTGACAGATACTTGATAGATTCATCAAAAAGAAATCACATCTTGAGGAGGCCCATCCGCTCCAGATACCAATTATAGAAAAATTAATGTCCACGACAAACTGTAGAGTATAGTTACTACTTTTAAAACTCATTTTTATCTCGCCTATTAGTGTTTAAATTTGAAATTGATTTCATTTCAGATGTTATATTTATGTACTGTGTTAGGTACCAGAAAAAACCTTTAAAAGGGCTCACGGCTTTTTTTTCTATTTGTTTATTACTGAATTAACCATGATCATAAAAATGTGATTTGATGGGAATTATTCCATTTGTACTTCGTTATCCAAGCGTATAAGCAATTTCTTACTCAGCAGTATCGTGTCAGAGCCCGTGGTCTGCTACCTCAACTCAGTGATTTCGAAAGATTTATTGATTTACACAGAACGACCGTCCTCCGCAACCCAGAACCAGCCCTAGGATAAGTTTATACAAGCGCTAATTGACGAACGGGTCCCACAGCCTAACGTGTCTTTCGAAACATGGAATCGTATTTCTTTTCAGATAAACCAGCAATATTCTAACCAGACTAGAAATAACTTTTTCACAAAGTTATCTCCAGTGGGATACGAATCCACTCCTCCAAATTATAAGCACCACATACCTTGACCAATGGACCACGGAGGTAGTCATTTTCTAATGTACTTTATTCGCTATCATGTTCTCATTGTCACTTTAACTAAAACCCCGGGTTTCATTGGTAAGGGCTTCCCTAGAGGTACATATAAGTTGTTATAAACTATCTTTTGTTTGGTTGCCGTTTGTCTCTGTCGCGGCAACACTATTGTGGACCATAAATACGGCGTTTTCTCCTGGTTGAGCAAAATCTATAGCGTATCGGGAATAAAGGCGTATATCCTTCTTGATATTCTCATTCATCAATAACAATTTGAGACAAAGTTCATATATGTATATACTATTTTTATTTTTAAACGACGGCCATATAATGTTTATGATGACTAGGTATATAATAATAGATTTTTGACGTTTATTATTTTATATACTTTGAGTTTCTACGCCATAACTATACTTAGTTAGTATTTTTTTATATCAGAGTTTTAAGATCTAGAAATTAGGGGTCATTTCAGTATTCACTTGCAAGCAACTAGCAAAGCACAAGTTTTCCACTAATTGTTCTACGAACGTATTTTTTTTTTGTTTCTTTCGGATCCAAAAATAAAACTTAATGTACGCTATATTGTTGCATACGTATATGTTTGACTCTAGCGACTATATCAATATCTCATTTGAATCGTAAATAATTTATGGCACTTATCAATTCAGCCGCAAAAAACAGTAATATTTTATTAGATAGACAGATAAAAGTTTTATTCGATTGTTACAGATAAAAAATATGTAACATGAAAAAAAATCCTTACATCCTTAATATTGAAAATACTGATGTTATCACTAGATAAATATGTGGTTTACATAAAACCCACTATATAAAAAAGAAAACTTTAATATTAGTTTAGTCTAACGTAAATAGCAAATAAAAAAAAGTTTATCAGTGTAATCACATACATCATGCGACAAAGAAGATGTCACTACGCGGCATGGCGTGGTGTTGGAACAAATCAGCCGGAACGAATATTCGGGTCACGGCGGAACAAAGCACAAATGTACAGTCGGGGTTAATGTGCCTGTTACTCAGTTCTGTCGACTACATATGCTGGATAGCTTAATTTTCTGTGTTTTTTCTTTGAGAACTATGATTATTAACCTATGATATACACCTAAAAATTTCTGGTCCTCTGACGGGAACTTCAGGTATATCCAAATGCTTTATGCAAAAATTAACTTTACGTCAGATGCGATCAAATCCTTGCCTAAAGTCATTATGGAAAATTGTATCTTTCTGATTGGCCCGGGTCTTGGATGTTAATCTATATATGTATGTGCTCATTAATTAATTACAAGTCTCGAACTTAATTTAGAGCTATCTCAATTTGTGTGATTTTTTCCTATATTATTTATTTTCTTAAAGGACAAAATCTTCTAAAATTTCATTCAAAATCTGGGCATTTTTCATGTCCGCGTTTATCATATAAATATCTTGATAATAATTGATGGCGCCTAAAGGCCTTAGAGAACTAGCTATGACTTTTCTTACAAACAAATAAAAAAATGTACAATTTCAAATATTGTCATAATTACAAAGTTTTTAACCATATTTTGTTATATTAGTGTCAACTAAAATTTTTACCGACAAAATGAATAATAGGGCTAAGCCATATATTTTCAGTAATGTTAGTTCCACTAACTTATTACCAAGTAAACCACTCTTGTTTCATCGTTTTTTTTTTCTGAGACGGCACGTCATTACAGATAAGAAGACCCTGTCTGTTCATCACACTGTTATTGAGTTGTTTTTACAGCTCTATTTACCTCAATAAGGCATTGTTTACTATTCATTAGATGTCTACTAAAACTATTAAGTTTTTATTAGTAACAATCAATTCAAGCGTCGCCGCCTTGTATGGAAGTTTTCGTTATTCGTATTGACACGCGTAGTACTAATAAATAACACATATGTGTGGTCTATTTCATCTAAGTTTTTGGTTTAACCCTACTAGCGCATACTTCACGCAGTACAACGAACGGCGTCGACACCCGGGTCTAATCGACCGGAACAAATATACGGGAAACGGGATGCGGCAAAATAACGTGATGTACGGTGGGGTTAATGGTATTATAGTGTGCTAATTTTTGACGACATTGTTGCATATACAATTGAAATATTTACTATACAATATTTTTTTTATAACAAAGCCCCAAGTTGGAATGGGTTACCGCAACCAAAGGACAATGCCACATACACTTTGCAAATGTCAATTGTGGGGAGAGGGAATAACACTAATTAATAGTGTGATATTATAAATGTTGTATAAAATTTTCATTCAAAACAAATATTTGATAACTAGATTAATGGTTCAATCACAATTTATTTTTATCCAATATTTAGGAACGTAAATTAAATGAGTCTCATAAATATTTGTCATGGTTTTTTCTCTCAGATCAAGCGGGCTATTATATACCTCATATACACTTAAGGCGCGGAAAGATAATGTAAAATATAATGACGTATCTCTGCGTAAAAAATCTCATTACAATGTTCAAAGATACGGCGAGAAATCTTTGGGATTTTCTGCAAAAACATTTCCGTACAATTCGTTCTGGGATCGCGTAAAAACTAACGCTTTCTTTTCTGCGTCGACAGAGAGATGATTGATGGGTTAACCACAACCCAGCATGTTTTGCAAAATCCCGAACTAATATCATTGGGCAAGGAAAACTTGACAACGTTATTATATAGCCATATTCGCGTAATCGAAGTAGAATGTGTTTCTTATAATGCGCAGAGGTCGATTTTGGGTTGTACTTGGACATATGTGCACTGCCAAAATAAAATGTTCTTATTTTATTTCCATGAAATCTTTCTGTTTATATGACAAAGTAGTTAATAAAATGCTTTTAAAATTGACATATATATTGATAACCTATCTGGCAAAGTTATAAGATAAAAAATCCACCAAAAAACCTTTAATTTCAATCGGACGTAAGAACTTGTATGTTTTTTATACTTGTATGTATGTGCTTTTTTAAATAAATGCAAATTAATTTTCCTTGCATATCAGTATACCATAAACAGCACCGGCGCTGCCAACATTGGGCAATAAAAATTGATATATGTATGTTGGTATCGAAAGGAAAATGGCAACGGAAACATTGCGAATATCACTGACTTTTTTAATATTGTGCCAAAATAATATACATATATTGTTTAAAGATAAAATCCAACTATAAATTTATTAATAAAGTAATATTTTTAGGAAGAATATTACTATAGATTTAAAAAATATAAATATTTTCATCACATTTTGGCAGATGTATAATGGAAGTGGCAAAAAAGGAAGTGAATTACTAGCACTGTCTGTAAAATTACAAAAACAAAAGCTTGACTATTGTTTCTAATTTTGTTCGTTATAAAAGAAGTTTGCACTAAAAATATTCTAGATTTCAAAACCAAAAAAAAAGTGAATAGAACTTTCACGTAAGCGCATTTGGGTCTCAAAATAGCGAATGGAAAATGTAGTTTACATCTGGCAGATCCCATATAGGTTTAGAAAATAAAGACTAAGGTAAAACCCGCTGGTCAGATTCAGTCGAAAATCCGAAGACATTTTCTAAAATGCAAAACATGTAGTATGTAAATAAGAAAATGGGAATAAAAGCTTTTTACAGACGCCAGATAAGTGTCTGCTTCGATAAAGCATTTTGGGGTTAAACTAAATTTTTAATAGAGTTTTTGAATATAGGCAACATTACTTTATTTGCTATTTTATTTGCCAATTTCACGAAAAAAACTATCGAGAATATTTAGTTTTAAATTCATTATACTAACAATACATCAAAGCAACTTATCGTCATTAAGATTAGTCTTTTTAGAACTTTTTAGTCATAAAATCAATGTTGAATGAACTTTGAAATAAATGAATATCGAAAATATATTTAATACTTTTAATTATTCACTCTGATAATAATTATTCCTGAAACAAAACGTTAATTAACACAATTAATTATAATTTTGAGCAGTCAAATTTAAACTTTCACTAACTTATTGATCTTTACGAATCAACTTTGAAAGTTCAAAACGAAAATGGAAATGTTCTCTCCATTTTAGTTTCAAAGTTATTAGTTTTAAACTCGTATATTCCTTAACTAGCTTTTGTCCGTGGTTTTGGTCACTTCAAAATTAATATTTCCAATGAAACCAATATATATCCAAATTGTGCACAAATTATTAAGTACTGTACAATAACATTATCCAAATTGTAGGGTTCCGTACCCAAAGTATAAAAACGAGGACCTATTACTAAGACTCCTGGCCATCCGTCTGTCTGTCTGTCATCATGCTGT
>JADGIL010020423.1:0-16511 GCA_020352625.1 Cactoblastis cactorum | reverse complement strand
TTGTGCGTAGGTCACTACTGAACCGATTACGATGAAATTTGGTATGTAGGTAGCTGAAGACCCAGAATAACATATAGGCTATTTTTTATCCCGGAGTTCCCGCGGGATTGATTCCTAATTGAATTTTATAGGGTTTCCACGCGGATGAAGTCGCGGGCGGCCTCTAGTACCTGTAAATTGTTATTAGCATTTCTCATTAAGACACTCCAGTAATTAAAAAAATAAGAATTCGTCGCGGAAAACGTTGAGTGTAGCAATTAAACACTTAGCACAATTGCCCGGGCCGAGGTGGGTTCATATCCGGCGGTAATCTTGTTAACTGGAGCCCGTAACCCGCTTACCGGTCCGCAATGTACTTATTCTCATTAGAAATTAACATGTTCTTACATTTTCATTACAGAGAGAGTGACTGCTTTTTTTGATGCAATACTTTTAAGAGACTCGTTTACAGTTTTATTTGGATTCCGTATAAAACGGGAACCCTGTAAATAAGACTTAACTGTCTGTCTCTCTATTATCAGACTGTATCTCATGAAAATGAGTTGAAGTTTTTACAGATGATGTATTTCTGTTATCGTTTTTGCAAGAGGTTTTTTTTTTTGTAAGAGGGAGGCTAACGAGCAGGCGGGTCATGCGATGTTCCTCCTCCACCACCTCCGCCCATAGGCAACTGCAACACCCGCGGGGTCACAGAAACGTTGCCGGCCTATAAAAATCCTCCGCCCTCCGCATTTGGGAAAGGCGGGGAATTTGGGCCTCCGGCTCTCCCACTCCCCGGATGGAGCATGGCGGCTGATAACCGCCATTCAGGCATCGGTCTTCTGTGGGAGCGTGGTACTGCCCCGGACGAGCCAGCCCATTTATGCTGCAGACTAAACAAGCATGCAGCAGGCTCATACCACTACGATACAAGCATGCATATGCAAGCCCAGTTATACATATGCGATAAATTTAGCATATTATGAGGGGTACTATAAATATAACCTTCAAGGATGGAGCGTGTGGGTTGGTGAATGTCATCTGAAATTTATGTAAATCTCTTTTGATAAATTTACTTTTTACTTAAAGTTTTAATCTGCGAATTAATTTGATAGCAATTTTATTTCGACATTTATAGCATTAATTTTTCTGATTAATAAATAAAATTACGGCAACGTTATACGTTTGGTTTTGAAGAAAATATGATATGATTTTAGAGAGAGAGTCACGTCGTGAGTTTTTTTTATGTAAGAGAGAGGCAAACGAGCAGGCTGGTCACGTGATCACCGCCGCCCATAGACAACTGCAACACCCGCGAGGTCACAGACGCGTTGCCAGTCTTAAAAAAGCCCTCGCCCTCCCCAAATGGTGAGAGCGGGAACGTTGGGCCTCAGCCGGAGGCCTCCGGCTAAATATATATTATTTATAAATAAATATGTAGGGTATATCACACAAATTGAGTTAGCCTAAAACTAAGTCCGATCCTGTCAATTGTCGAACCTATTTTGTGGTTAACCCAATCTGAATTGTCCTTATATATTTATTTATATAGAGTAGAGACAGAGACTTTTTGTAGAGACATCTTTGTTGTTCGCTTTCCAGACTCACTCCTTGTTTATTTTCATCTAAGACGGATCGAGTTTAGGAATTGTAGTCTCTGAAGTCGTAAATTTCAATAAGAGCTGTACTTTCGCGTTGCTGCTGATTTAGTGCAGCACTGATACCCTGTTACGTAAAATGTACTTTGTTGTAAAGTTTTTGAGTTCCTTTTGGATTGGCCAGGCCATTACTACTGATATAGTGCAGAACTTATGTCTTTGCCCGTATAAAATGGGCTTTAAATTAATGATAGTAAAGCTCAATTTGGAATGGATTAAATTTTCTTTTACTAGAAGCAGTTTGCTATGAATTACGTGTAAGAATAAACTACCGGTGTTTTATTTTGTAGTTAAATGTATTGTTATTAGCTTTTTAGGATTCCGTACGCAAAGTGTAAAACCTATTACTAAACTAACTATTTTTATTTATCAATACTAACTTTTTTTTACAATAATAATGACTATTTGCAATAATGAGCGTTCACGAGAATCCGCATTAGTGCAATTTCCGTTGAAGCTATTTTCAAGGAAAATTTCCGATTCGGAGCGGGCCGGATCCGGAAACAGAGAAGGGGATCGTTCATATTACATAATCAAATGGTAAGATTACAACAAATAGGTACTTTATTATTATTTATTCCGTAACTAACATTTTGCAACAATTATTTACACATTTACGTACCTTAAATTACATTTCGATAAACTGTTTTTCATGGTATTTTTATACACATTTTTTTCTTTATTTAAATATAATAACTTTTAGAGATTTTAAAATTTTCGTCTATTATATGTATATGTATGTCTTGTTTATATTTTGGACATATGTAGTTGTTTGCAAAATAAAATAAAATATTAATGCTCAGACAGACAGCAAAACAGAAGACCTTTCACACTAGGGTCGAGCAACATGTTGGGCGCCACATGTTTGACACCAAACCTCTAAAAATTATATTATAATTATAAATAAAGATGTGAAGAAAATTGTGAGGAAATGTGAAAACTACATCAAGCAAATTCAAATTTATGCTTATCAAAACTGTTCGAGTTTATTTCGACATTTCTTCTCAGCGGTGTTCGTTTCGTAGTGCTGGTAGTCTATAGCTTGATTAAGATATATATAAGATATATATACTAAATACTGACGTGCCTCGAAAGGTTTAATTTCTGAATAAAGATTTTGATTTTGTATTGGAGAGCCGGAGGTCCAACTTCCCTGCCCTCCCCATTTGGGGAGGTTGGGTGTTTTTTATATGCCAACAACGCTTCTGTGAACCCGTGGGAGTTGCAGTTGTCTATGGGCGGTGGTGATCACTTAACATCACGTGACCCGCCTGTTCGTTTGCCTCCCTCTTACATAAAAAAAAGGTTAGTTTTAAATTTACAAGTACAATAATGGCTTAAAGTTCGACACATCAAATGTATGATTACACAAACGCGCAGGGTCAGCATTGGCGGTCACAGCTGCACAAGTGTTTCAAAGTTTCCGAGAGAGGGAGCTAGGCAGCGCGTTGACCCCGGCTCTAGCATACTTACTAAGCTTATGGAAATTTGCCAACAATGTGTACCTTACAGATAAAATAGATGACAAAGTGCAAAGGTCCGCAGTTTTTTTTTTCACATATATCAGTTGTGGTCGTCATTTACCTCGGCCGCCAACCGGTATGAAGAAAATTTTGCCTTATTTTTTAACCATTCTAATCCGAAATTAGTCATGACAAATATGATCTTATTCTGATTGGTCTATGTCTTAGATGTTTATCTATATACATATATGCATATTTATTATAAATTATAGTGGCGTTGAGTTAATATCCCATAATACAAGTATCGAACTCAGTTTAGGGCAAAATCAATTTGTGTATTTGTCCATATATATTTTATGTATTTATAAGGCTTTATAACGACCACTCGATGTTGTTTCTGAGGTCGAAACCTGTGTCTTTTTGATCGCAATTAAGAGCAGTTCGACACAACTGCTCTCATTAAAAGCAGCTGACGTGGTAGATGGCTCTCTTAAAGCAGTAAATGCTGACAATCTGATTGTATTGCCACCAATAAATATATAGATACACACACAGACAATACATACAGATAATAGTGGTATGAGCCAGCTGCCTTTTTTATCCTACAGCGCCTGAGCCTGATTTTTTAGCCTATAGCGTGAATAGGCCGGCTCGTCCGGGGCAGCACCATACTCCCACAGAAGACCGACGCCTGAATGGCGGCTATCAGCCGCCATGCTCCGTCCGGTGAGTGGGAGAGCCGGAGGCTCAACTTTGGGGGCTTTTTAAAAGCCGGCAACGATTCTGTGACCCCGCGGGTGTTGCTGTTGTCTCGGCGGCGATCACTTAAAATCACGTGACCCGCCTGCTCGTTTGCCTCCCTCTCACATAAAAAATATATACCTATATCAATTTTTAAGAATGTTTTTAATCGTATCTTCGCCAAAGATGACCGTGATAATCTCTACCAAAAAAGGTATTACTAGTTATCGTTAGTTCATCTACGTGTTAAGTTTTTCTACTCGTTGTTTTATACTATGATAATAAAAGCGAATTTTGAAAGAACTTTTATATGTTGATATTTTGTTAAACGTAGAACAAGTAAATAATTTCATTATCTTAATTTAATTATCAAATCAGTAAATAAATTAAAAATTTAAATCCCTCGACACAAAAACGACAAAGGGGTAAGTTTAACAAAACACATGTTAAACTTACCCCTCCTTTTGCATCGGAGGTTAAAACATAACTAAGAGCATTCTAGTTTAAGTCACCATTCTAACAAAAAAAAAATCGTTTCCTCCGTTACCTATTTTTGTAACTGTCAATATTTACATCTGAATTTCAAACTAATTCTGTTGGACTAGAGTTAATATTTAATTAGGTGCTGTGCTGGCGGCTAAAAACTAATTTAGCTGACAAGGACAGAGTTGAAATTTATATACATATATAATTAAAATATCATTAAGTAGCCTAAAATTATTGATCTGTATTTAATGTATCCTCGTTCCATCAATAAGTATATACACATACAGCTTAACATGGCGTTCAAGGTTATGACCGGACTCTGTCTATCCCGAAAGGGATGCAAACGTGATACTATATCTATCCTTTTTTTTGATACCATGGTAAGACATAAGATTCCTTATAACATCCATGTCCATGAAAAAGGCACAAAATTGAAGTAATATTAAAATTAATTTCATTATCTTAATTTAATTATCAAATTAGTAAATAAATGAAACATTTTAAACCCTCGACACAATATAACAAAACATACGTCAAAATTACCCCTCTTTTTTTGACGGAGGTTAAAACATAGCTATAAGAACACTCTCGATTAAGTCACCTTTCTAACAAAAAAAAACAAATCGGTTCCTCCGTTTGGATATGATTCCATTTTTTTTTATGTCAGAGGGAGGCAAACGAGCAGACCGGTCATGTGATGTTAAGTGATTACCGCCGCCCATAGACAACTGCAACACCCGCGGGGTCACAGAAGCGTTGGCGGCCTATAAAAAGCCCCCGCCCTCCCCAAATGGGGAGGGCGGGGAAGTTGCGCCTCTGGCTCTCCCACTCACCAGACGGAGCATGGCAGACACACACGTCGAACTTATAACACCCCCTTTTTGTGTGAAGGGTTAATTAAAAGACGCTGTTTCAGCAAAGGGATCTCAAAAAACAGTAAAGCCGTTAACACAGCTGTAAACTTGAAAGCTCTCGCTGAAGTCACGAAGCAAATAAAAGCTCAAAGAAAGCTGCCTCTTTGCCGACTCGGGAATGAAGAGAAAATGTCATTAATTTTATAATCTGTCAACGGAAAAGTCGCTATTTCGTTTCATGTCGCTATTTTCCATTGAATTCTTTACAGGAAATAGAAATGTAAATATTACTGTAGAATTTTTTTTCCTGGACTAAGACTCGGTAACTTATTAGTCGATTAGATTTTCATATTTTTAGGGTTCCCTAGCCGAAGGGTAAAACGGGAACCCTATTACTAAGGCTCCGCTGTCTGTCTGTCACCAGGCTGTATCTCATGAACCGTGATAGCAATAGAGTTGAAATTTTCACAGAGATGTATTACTAAAAATAAAATAAATATTTAAGGGGGCTCCCATACAACAAATGTGATTTTGCTCTATATTGATAACGGCAGTAAAAAGACGCTTGAAATAATCATGGAATATGTATTTATATAATTATTTAATTTTTATTTAAATATTCCCATACAACAAAAGTGATTCTTTTGTCGGTTTTCTTAGAACATGGTACGGAACCATTCGTGCGCGAGTACGACTCGCATTTGGCCGGTTTTTATGTATATCTACGTCTCTTTATATATAATGGTTCATAAAGTTTTGATTATGGTAATCGAATATGCGACCTCGTTGGCGCAACGGTGAAATCCTGGTTATGATGGAGAATAATATTTTTCTAATTGGCGTAGATCTTCGATTTTATTAGGTATATAATAAAGTGTCGTTGAAATAACATTATAGACTCGTCCGGGGCAGTACCACACTCCCACAGAAGACCGACGCCTGAATGGCGGCTATCAGCCGCCATGCTCTTTCCGTCCGTGCGTCAGCGGTGAGTGGGAGAGCCGGAGGCCCAACTTCTTTTTTATAGGCCATCAACGCTTCTGTAACCCCGCGGGTGTTGCATTTGTCTATGGGCGGCAGTGAACACTTAATATTTCGTGACCAGCCTGCTCGTTAGCCTCCCTCTGACTTAAAAAATATACAAGGATCTAAAATATGTGAACTTAGTACAACAAGAAATTAACATTAAATCTTGATTAGAAACCTATATTCTAGTAGGATGTTTCAGTCTACAAATGTACAGCTTCTTCCGCTAGATAGCGATAGTTATTATATAGGTTGTCTAAAAACTATCGTTTTTAGTTACCGAGTTGTATATTTTAAAATGATTTTTAGTTATCATAGAATTAGAAGTAATATGACACTAAGGTGGGGCGTTCTAGGCAAACCTTTTTTTGGGTTACAAACTTGGAAGTTATTCTTGATCATAAACTTTATAGGCCCTCTCCGCAAACCCGTACCCTCAGATAAAATCTACTTTTTATCAGCGATCTGTTAAGTGCGCCATATTTCGTTTTATCTACTTATGTGAACATGTTATGAATAGACTTAAATGGTCCTAACTATGCGTACTATGTATTATAATATTTGGTGAAACTAGATCTACTATAATTATATGCATGTAAATAAATATATAGGGACAATTCACACAGATACATGTCTTGTTTATATCTTGGCAAGTTTGCAAAAAAAATTAATATTGATGCTCAGATAAACAGAAAAACAGCTTTCACATTTTGGTGACAAATCCTAAATTTTTTTACGATTTTGTCAAATGTAAACTTGACAAAATCCTAAAAAAGATAATTTTATTTATATAAATTATAAAAATGTGTATAAAAATACCACGAAAAACTAATTATTCAGTCATTATTACTCATAGGTTCATTTAACTTAGCAAAAATTTACATGTTATATTATAGCATTCGAATCGAATCAAAAAACATACTTACTTTAAAAATATAACAGGCAGAGCCAGGCATCTTAAAGGAAAGTATGGATCAAAAACCAAAATACTAACACTTAAAATGTTCAACAATAGCACAGCAACGGAACGTAACAAACTGCGTTTTACGAGGCAGTCGTAAACCCGAACGTTTAAAGTGTACCCGGCGGTCGTAAAGGCGTTCGAATTCATTCATATCAGATCTGGGTTCGCTATTCTTGGACCGAATTATAGACTACGAAATGACCAAATGGAAATTCTCGCGGGAAATTCGAGATAAAATAGCTCTGTGTAAAGTTTTGTACGAAACCTACATCTTCTGACGCCGTTAAGAAACCATCTTGCCAAGCTTAAGCACGCTAAAGTTGCCGAAAATTAGGTATGAATGTAACATTATACAACATTATGCCCGCATTTTCACACAAATTATCTCCCTATTCGCGTAAAAGTAAATATAAACGTTACTGTTTACATAAAAACTTTGATAAAATATCCGATTGTTTGAGTTTTGACCTAAAATAAACTTCTATATAACATGCAAAGTCTTGTAACAAGCGAGAAGAGCTAACAAGGTGTTGTTAAAACGATTTGTTTTAGTCATCGTAAAGGTTTTATTACTAGACTTGAATATAGTTTTTTTTATGTAAAAGGGAGGCAAACGAACAGGCGGGTCACGTGATGTGTGATCACATCATAGACATTTGTAACATCCGCGGGGTCACAGAAGTATTCCCGACCTTTAAAAAGCTATCCCCAAATGGAGAGGACGGGGAAGTTGGGCCTCCAACTCTCCCACTTACCGGACGGAGCATGGCGGTTGATAGCCGCCACTCAGGCATCGGTCTTCTGTGGAAATGTGGTATTGCCCCGGACGAGCCGGCCCATTCATGCTGCAGGCTAAAAAAGCATGCAGCAATATTTCTTATATGTTATACTAAGCGAGCTGTGCCCACTTCGTTGGGGTTTAATTATATTTTTGGGATGCAATTATGTAAACAAATAGAGACCGACATTATTGATGAGCATTATGCTCGTCTATACCGAACCGTTTAGTCAGCGCACGTCGATGAAACATCACATCTTGCCCAATTTCCGCTGACTTGATATACATATGCCATTATTTTCTCTGAACTTTTTGGTCAATCATTGTTCATCGAATTAAATAAAACATTGTGTAGTGGTCATAAAACGTATAGACTTTATATGAAAAATCTTGAAACAATTACGTACATCAATCTTAATGACAACAAATTAGCGGGAAAACTGACATTAGTAGAAAAATCACCTAAACCTTTTTTTTATTAGTTGCCAGTACAAAATCTATTACTTTTTTTATATTTAAGAAACCTGTACAATCATAGTAAAATGTAGCGTAAAGCACTCCCAAATAGTATAGCTTTCTGGTTGTCCAAGAATTCTTATGATCGGTTCAGTATTTTCGAAGATTACCCCTAATAAACAAACGAACATACAAAGTTACAAACTTTACTTCTTCATAATATTAGTATAGAGAGTATGGATTGTCACAGGTATTAAGCTCTACGATGTAAATCCAAACGAGGACTGACAACCCTAAGGCGAAGTTAGTTTGTTATTCTAGAATACTAAATGGAAATCTCCGTTTCTCCGAATAATGAGTTCTTCAGTGAATTTTCAGAAAGGTTAATTATGTTCATTTCTTTTATAGCATAGTAGAAGGGTTTATTAGTCGGTTTGCTTGGACGCTCAAATCTCAAGAGTTTAACTGGTCTAATTTGAAAAATTTGAGGTGTTGCAGTTGTCTATAGGCGGCGGTGATCACGTAACATCTCGTGACCCGCCTGCCCGTTTGCCTTTCTCTTACATATAAAAAAAAAACTGCTCAAGTTTCTTTCGGCATTTCTTCTCAGCAGTGGTCGTTCCGATATGCTGGCAGTCTGTATCGGTGACGTGAAAAACTACCTGATTTAATTTCTGAATAAAAATTTTGATTTTGATATCCGCGCGTCACCGACTTTGAATAAATCTTTTCATGTCGTATTTGAAAAACGTTGGACTCCCATGGGAAACTATGACAGGAATCTGTAAAATATATTTAAGTACAGAGTTGCGCTTAGGGACGCCTAAATGTACTCGTATACAAGAAACTTTAGTTTTTAACCTTTCCTTTCATTATTGCCATTCCACATATGATAAATTTAATACAAAACGCTTCTTTGACGCCCCGGGGGTTGCAGGCGGCGGTGATTACTTAACATTACGTTACCCGCCTGCTCGTTTGCCTCTTGAATTTATTAAAAATAATCCGATGTATAATACGGAAATTACTGACCCAATTTTTTTTGTCAAAGATCTTTTTTCTTAACCCGATTTTGCCATTTTGTCCAGTATTTATTTATTTTTTATGTAATTCTCCCCAAATGGGGAGGGCGGGGAAGTCGGGTCTCCGGCTCTCCCACTCATCGAACGGAGCATGGCGGCTGATAGCCGCCAGTCAGGCGTCGATCTTCTGTGGGATTGTGGTACTGCCCCAGACGAGCCGGCCCATTCATGCTGCAAGTTAAAAAAACATGCAGCAGGCTCATACCACTATGAAGTAGAATTATTTAGTAGAATTTAGAATAGAATAGCATCATTATATAAACATCTTACTTGTTTTTGTTTACGACAAGTTTCCCGCTAAAGTAAGAACTTGTCAGCTAACTTAGAGACAACGTATCCCCACTTAAGAGTCTTCACTTCTCCGAGCAGGTGAGCTCCTGAATACACAATGTCATTGGTTTATAATTTGTTTGTCTTAGTTCCCTGAGGCGACAATAGTGAAGTTGGCTATTTGAAGATAAATTATAAATAACCGGCCGAGTGAGACTCAAAAAATCTAAGAAAAACGGCAAAAATATCACGTTTGAAATCAAAATCAAAATAATTATTCCAAAATTTAGCCTTTACGGGTACTTCTTCACGTCAATATTTAATAAACATTCATATCAAGACTACAGCATTTCGGAACGACCACTGCTGAGAAGAAATGCAGAAAGAATCTCAAACAGTTTTGGTCCCTATTACATATTGTTTGTATAGAAGCATTGGGAGCCCCCTTAATTAATTATTTTTTTTTGATTTTAGTATTTGTTTTTAAAGCGGCAAAATAAATACACCATTTGGGAAAATTTCAACTGTCTAACTTTCCCGGTTCATGAGATACAGCCTGGTAACAGACAGCTAAGTCTATTAAGGTTTCCGTTTTTCACTTTAGGTACGAAACCCTTCGAATATCGGATCCAAGATTACCATCGACTTTGCTTCGGGAGGAAACTTTTCCACTCACTGATTAATAGTTCATTAGCGCAGTTTACTAGCTATGACTCTTTTTTATGTCAGAGGGAGGCAAACGAGCAGGCGGGTCACATGATGTTAAGTGATCACCGCCGCCCATAGACAATTGCAGCACCCGCGGGGTCACCGAAGCCGGCCTTTAAAAAGCCCCCGCTCTCCCCAAACGGCGGGGAAGTTGGTTCTCCGGCTCTCCCACTCACCGGACAGCCTTTTCCGAGCCACACAAATCATGTGGGATCGAAACAGCATTATAAAGTCTTCCGTCTTCGCTAATTCAGTTATATAATTTTACCCTTTACATGTACCATAACTTATAGCTAATTCAGTTATATCTTTTTGACCTTTCTCCTTGTCTTTTTTTTATGTAAGAGTGAGGCAAACAAGCAGGCGGTACAAGATTGTAGGGTAATAAATAATTTTAGACTTTACTACTCGAAGACGCTCACACAATAGCAGGTGTATTTGCAGCAAATATCATGAATATGCATGCATTCTGTTTGCGATGTCCGTCTGTTGATTGTACTACATTTCCGATATGAGCACTATTGACAAGTAGACATATAGACAGCGGTTTCCAATGTTTTTCTTGAAGATTTTTTTAGTATAGAGACGTAATAAAATAGTGGAATAAAATAGAGCAGGGGTGTACCAACTGATGGGGCTTATAATAATTAACAGTAATAATTTATTTAATAATTTAGCGAGTGTGATCTAATGTGGACAACTATAGGTGACGGTGATCACTTAACATCACGTGACCCGCCTGCTCGCTTCTCTCCCGTTGGGTCTCCGGCTTTCCCACTCACCGGACGGAGCATGGCGGCTGGTAGCCGCCATTCAGGCATCGGTCTTCTGTGGTATATCGGTCTTTCTGTGTGGTACTACCCCAGACAAGCCAGCCCATTCATGCTGCAGGCTAAAAAAGCATGCAGCAGGCTCGTACCATTACTCAAAAATTTAAAAAACAATTACGGCAAATTATATAAATTTTGCATGTTATTTAAAAGTTAAACTATTAATAAACTACCTCTATATTACGGAAATAAAGAGGCTTATAATTTAAAAACTCAAAAGCTATCGGCATTATTACGTATTTCCACAGATCAGTAATATATTATTTCCAACTGTATTTAAATGATTTCGTACATGTTCTGACCTTCATACAACCCATATTGAGAAACACTGTCGAAACTCTAACACATGTGGCAGTAACTTCGAATCCCTCGCGTACAACTTGCGTCGTAACACTGAGCAAACAGACACACAGATGTTGTATTTGTTATTTGCAATAGCTTTTATTTGTGTAGGTATTATTACTGGTATTAAACTGGCACGTGTATATAGTGAGGGGTGTAATCAACGTTTGTTTTTTATGTCAAAGAGAGGCAAACGAGCAGGCGGATCACGTGATGTTAAGTGATCACCGCCGCCTATAGATAACTGCAACACCAGGCGGGGTCACAGAAGCGTTAAAAAATAAAAACCTCCGCATTTGGGGAGGGCGGGGAAGTCGGGCCTCCGGCTCTCCCACTCACTGGAGTCAACGTTTGTTTAATTTTGAATGCAATCTTGACGACCTCCGTGGTGTAAAGGTTCAATCCCCGGTCGGGTCATGATGGAAAATGACCTTTTTCTGATTGGCCCGGGTGTTGGATGTTTATCTACTATATGTGTATTTATTTCAAAACTAGAGGCCGCCCGCGACTTCGTCCGCGTGGAACCCCTATGAAATTCAATTAGGAATCAATCCCGCGGGAACTCCGGGATAAAAAGTATCCTATGTCCGTCTCATGGCTCTAAGCTACCTACCTACCAATTTTCAGCCAAATCTGTTCTGAAGTTCTTGAGTTATAAGTGGTGTAACTAACACGACTTTCTTTTATATATATAGATATAGTATCGTTGAGTTAGTATCCCATAATACAAGTCTCGAACTTAGTTTGGGGCTAACTCAATGTGTGTAATTACCCTATACATTTATTTATATTATTTAATACAATTTCATCGTAATGCGAAGTAAGTTCAATATAATTGATATACGTGATAAACAAGGTAGAAACATATATGTAAGTATTAAAAATTAATGCTTTTCTGGATAGGGAGCATAAGTAGCAAAATTGCACGAGTCTCTTTCCGAGTTTCTGCTCAGCAGTGGTCTTTAAAAGTGCTGGTAGTCTGTAGCTTTATTTATTTATATCATATTAGAAAATGTCATGAAAAAGTGCCTTTAAAGATCTTGTTACTGAATAAATATATATTTTTTATTTTAGGTACATACAATTTACAATCAAGAGGTTATAAATTTGACGTGTAACAATAGAAGCTCAAATTTCTTAGGTGAAATAAAGTTTATAACCCGAGATAAGGGTGCTAAAGTACAGCTCATAAAGTTTAGAAGTAACACTCCGCGTCCGCGATAGCCTGTGACCTGAGTTAAAGGGCTCGAAACACGGCATGCTGGGGCAGGAATTTATGTAAAGTTACAAGGGATATCTAAAGGGTGACCAAGCACGTAAATAAGTGCCCAAAATTCAGAATGTGATGAAGAGTAATCGGATTATGCGGTTTTTCAATTAAAAGATTTTTTTTATGTAAGAGAGAGGCAAACGAGCAGGCGGTTCACGTGATCTTAAGTGATCACCGCCGCCCAAAGACAACTGCAACGCCCGCGGAATCACAGAAGCGTTGCCGGCCTTTAAAAAGCCCCCGCCCTCCCCAAATGGCTTTTTAAAGGCCGGCAACGAAGTTGGGCCTCCGGATATTAGTGCTGTAAATCTGCTATGTGTATGTTGCCATGTCGTTCCGAAATGCTGGTAGTCTATAGCTTAATTGAGATTTAAATGTTTATTAATTGGTGGCGTGAAAAAGTGCCTGTGAAGGTCTAATTTCTAAATAAATATTTTGATTTCATAAATATATAATATGCTATGACATAAATATATAGTTTTTTTTTTATTAATTCCTTAGCGCATCGCATAAAAAAAATTGGTGAAATGAACAGTACGGTGAATAGGGGCATCTACCACATATGGCTGGAAACCCTGCCCACGCCACGCCGAGTTGTCCAATGGCGAAATGGCAGGTGGATGTATTTTGTGTTCATGCTGAGCACGTGTAATTCGTGTAATTCATTTATTCATATTACAAAAGACACTCACTCTTAGTATAAAAATATAGACAAAAAATACGTGCTGTGCGTCACTTTTACTCAGAAAGCAAAAGACTAACTTTCAGTTTCAAATAGTTTAACTGAGTTTCAAATAGTAAAAAAATGAACAAAACAAAACATTACACTCTATGAAGTTAAAGAAGGCTTTTGAACATGCATAGCCGAATAGCATTTTCTTTTTATGAAAGAGGGAGGCAAACGAGCATGCGGGCCTCGTGATGTTAGGTGATCACCGCTGCCCATAGACACCTGCAACATCCGGTGATGTCACAGAAGCGTTGCCAGCCTTTGAGGAATTTATACGTCCTTTTCTTGAAGGTTCCGATGTCGTATTGGTCCGGAAATACAGCTGCAGGCAGTTCGTTCCACAGTGTCGTCGTACGTGGTGTAAAGTACACTACAAATTTCTCAACTTGTTTATAAAGATCCGAAGTAGAATCTGACAGCTAACAATTGTACGCTAGACATTCCCAAAGGGAATTTTCCTTGCGGGGTTTTGACCCGGTTATAGAGATACAAATTAACTAACTCACAAATGTATATGTAATACTTATTTGTACAATATAAGTACATAGAAATAACCACGACAAAGAAAACTTGAAAAATAATTCCGCGATATTTGAGTATTTCAATATCCCCAAGTGGTTTTTTTATAGGCCGGCAACGCTTCTGTAAGCCCGCGGGTGTTGCAGTTGTCTATGGGCGGCGGTGATCACTAAACATCGCATGACCCGCCTGCTCGTTTGCCTCCCTCTGTCATAAAAAAAATCACCTTCTAACTTTTAAATGTTTGATCTGAAAAATTGATGAAAGAGCTAATAAACTATGTGCTTGATTTTTTTTTTCGATATTACAAGTTAATTTGACAATTAATTACAAGAGTCAAAATCTGGACACATCTCGTTTGTACTAATCTGGATTATCAACTGTATGAAGAGACACTTCTATCACTTTTTGATATATAGCAGAATCCTTAAATAATTTAATACTGAATCCTTTCAGAACCAGCTTGATCCAGTTTCATCCTTTTCTGTAAATAAAAACATATACAGAAGTGACACCATTTACTGAACTACGTGTAAATAGTATTTTAACCATTTTAATTTTTTAGTAAACATCGTATTAAATTAAAATTATATATATTTACAAGTATATCATTGAAAGTCACGCGAGAAGACATAACTAGTATTTTTACACGGCTATACTCACGTTAACAGCCGCGCCGCGACGTTCCTAGTACTCGCCCTGAAGAAGATGGCCTTCTGAATAAGTCGAAACGGTCGTCGACGTTACCGACTAAAAATTAACGTGAGTATAGCCGTGTAAAAATACTAATTATGTCTTCTCGCGTGACTTTCAATGATATACTTGTAAATATATATAATTTTAATTTAATACGATGTTTGCATTGTCACTTCCCTTGCTTCTTTTTAAAATCTGTACCTTAAAATAAAACTACATAACCTATATTAAAGGTATATTCTATATTTATCCTACTAATATTATAAATGCGAAAGTTTATGAGGATGTATTGTATGTGTGGATGGATGTATGTATGTATGTTTGTTACTCTCACAAAAAAGCTATTGGACGGATTTGGATAAAATTTTACCGTAATATAGGTTATATATCAGAATAACATAAGGTTACAGACCAAACTCCACGCGAATGAAGCCGCGGGCAAAAGATAGTTATGCATATACAATAGTTGCCTTTTTCCTTATACTTTATACTGTCACTATTGAGGATACCACTAGGAATACGCTCGAATAATGATAAGTTAAGTCACCTTATTCTTACACTTGAAAAACAATTCTTACACTTGATTAACAATTGAAAACCTCTTTTTGCGCGTTTGCTTCCCTCTGCCATAAAAAACCCCCGCGTCACAAATTACCCAAATATTTTAGGAAAAGAACTGATATTATTCAAACTGCTGAACCGATTTTTAGCAAACATAGCTTAAGAACCACCAAGGAATCTTGCTTTCGAATTAAGAGAACCCCATCGAAATCAGTTGATCTGTACACACACATATGTACAATTTACATTAACTTATAGCAATCCTCTTTGTAAAATAAAATACATGAGTAAGGTCGTCTATCTGTGCTCTACATTAATTTACATTCTGTCTGTCGCTGTCGTGTAAATTTACCGATTTATACTGAACCCTCTGGAATATAGACTGATACAAATAAGCATGTATGGAATACGTAACGTGCGTTAATGTAAGAGGGAGGCAAACGAGCAGGCGGGTTAAGTGATCACCGCCGCCCATAAACAACTGCAACACTCGCGTGGTCACAGAAGCGTTGCCGGCCTATAAAAATCCCCAGCCTTCCCCATTTTGGGATAGCTTTTTAAATGCCGGTAATGCTTCTGTGACTCCGCGGGTGTTGCAGGTGTCTATGGCCGGCGGTGATTCCTTAACATCACGTGACCCTCTTACTTGTTTGCCTCCCTCTTTCATAAAAAAAATAGCAACTCTTAATGACGCAAGCAAGTGCTTATAATATATTTTATACTAAGTATGTCACCAAAATTTTAATTTCTATTTGAAGAAAGTAGGTTCAACGGATTTTCAGTACATATTTCGCGTGTGTCAAGAAAATAAAAACATCGCTCTTGTTTTTTGAGTGGTTGACGGCCACAGATTATCAAGTTTTTGCTGTGAGTTCGTGATTTTTTACCATTACAGACATCCAAGTCTAGACCCTAGACTGATGTCATTATTTCGTCTAGACTGCTTTTATTTTACGGACTTGCTCTTTTTCGATTATAAAGTCCCTTTTTTTTTCAAACGGTTTTTGACATTTTAGTAATGTTCTTCTGTCGATAAAAAATGTATATATTTACTAGCTGTGCCCGCAACTTCGCTTGCGTGTGATTTGAAATAAGAAA